>VDFB02270651.1:372242837-372262494 GCA_007258455.2 Sequoia sempervirens
GAGTGCATTATAAGGGGGAGCCCATGCAGCCAAGCTTCTGAATTCATCCGCTAAAGATAGTACGATTGGGGTAAAACCCACATGGAATCTAAAAGAATATAGTCTTACACAACCTTAGGAGTGTATATTATGCTTGATGTGTCTTCAAAATGAAACTCAAACAAAATACCATAAAAAATGTTACTCTTTGAAAGTGAAAACCTTGATTCAAAACTACATCCATTGAGGTAGACAAGTCAGTAACTTAGGTCCATCCCCTTCAGAAAATTAGTCCTTTAGCAATGTTCAACCTTTCCTTAGGAAAAACAGAGTCAAATATGTGGTTTACATGATGATTTCATGAAAGGTCAAGATTAGAAAACCAAAGATCAAACCTCTTAGTCCAAAACATCAAAAACATTTTTCTATGCTCTATGACTTTAGAGAAAGGTTAACCTTCAATTTTTACAAGAGATCTTGCAAAAATAATTTAGAGTTATACATGATGTACTATTGTCAAAATCTAAGACTTTTCCAACATTTTGAGTACCTTAATTACACCTCTTGAATCAAAACTCTGAGTCCAACATCATTCCTTAGATACCGTAGAAGTCTAAACATGTCGAAACAGACCTATACAAGTGGAACTTTTCAAACTAAACCTAGATATAAACATTTCAAGGGGCCTAAATCATCAATACCCATCACATCTTTGCTTGTACAACCTAGTTTCATCTTCGGGATTTGTCATCCTTTAATCATGAAACTATGTCATGCAATCAAATCAAACTTAGTCTAATCAATAGAATTTGTCATTCTATTTGACTTAGTTGTAATCCTTGGCACTATTTCAAACTTAGATCAAAGCTTAGTCTAAATCATAACACTTGTATGCTTGTCCAAATGAGATCACAAAAGAGGAAACTCAAGGACAAGGAACTTGGAACACCCAACTTTGAAATGGAAAACATAGGAAGTCTGAGTAGTGAAGCTTTTGATATCGAAACTCCCAACATTGAACCTCAAAATAGTGAGATCCCTAGCAACATGGATGATGCAAAAGAAATCCCTATTCCTGGACTCAACAACACTCAAGGGGAAGAAATAAACGATGAGGATATCCGACAAGTGGAACAAGACCCCAACTTCCATAAGTTTTTGGAAAATATTTTTGAAAGAGATGGGGAAAAATACCTATTAATGTTAGCCAATCAAGGAGTCAAACTTCCCCCTAATTTTGACATCAACATCTTAAAAGCACCTCCCCAAAATCCTGAAAAGGAAACAAAACAAATGGTTGCTTTAACTCACCAAATGAAGAACCTTCAACAAGTTCTAGATATGCAAAGGGGAACTTCGAACGATACTTGATTGAGGAAATTTTTCCTTATCCCTTTAATCAATCCATCAACATGATTCCTTTCCCTAAATGTAGTGAATTTCCAAAGTACAATAAATACAATGGTACAACTGATCCATTAGATCATGTAAGGGAATTTCAAACTATGAGTCTAGAATTTGTGCATGAGGAAACTTATTTGATGAGACTGTTTCCATGAAGTCTAGGAGGGGCATGCCTTGAATGGTTTTCAAAGATTACACCCCCATCAACACATTTGAAGAGTTGGTCAATAGATTTCTCACTCAATACTCTTACAATATCCAACACAATATCACCATGAAAGACCTTTGCAACTTGAAACAAAAAAAGGGTGAATCCTTCCTCATTTTCTTGCAAAAATGGAGGAGATTGTTTGCAAGGTATTCTCATCCCGTGCCCGAAAAGGAAAAGATAGAGATTTTGATTGACAACCTAAACGATGAGATGAGTTATAGATTGGAATTACAATGTCCTCCTACCTTGGAAAAAATGATTGAAAACGGAATTAAAATCGAAGAAACCTTAGTCAAAAGAGGGGTCATTAAAGTATACAATGAAAACAACTCATCCACTTCCTCTAACAACTACAACGGTGGGGACAAACCTAAATTTTGGCAATGAAACAAGAACGTGGGTAACAATGAGGTCATAGCTAAAAATCAAAATATAAAACTAGTATTCAACCTAACAATAGTTGCCACCAAGACTAATCAGACCAACAATCCTCCCAACACTCCAAATGCTAGCCAAAACAATAATCAGACTAATCCAGGGACTAAAGCAACACCGTTTCCAAAACCTTCCAATTGACGAAAATTCACACCATTGGGACAATCCTTAGATTTTTCCTTAAAGGAACTTACTAAGGCTAAGCTTATCACAGTGCTAGAAGCAGCACGAAATTGGGATATGCAAGTCAAACCCTTTTGGTGGAATGATGCCCATTACTGTGATTATCATCAAAACAAGGGTCATATGATGAAAGATTGTTGGCAATTAAAACACGCAATCCAAGATCTCATTGATAACAAAAAGGTACACATTGAAGGACCCCAAACAAACAGTGATCATGGAGTGTTCAAGAACCCTTTACCCAATTATGAAAAGGGAGAGTCCTCTACATCGAATACCAAATTCAAGAATATAAACTATGTTTATGATCCTACCATTCATTGTATTGAGATGGTTGGGAAGTCCATCCAAGACATTGAAATTGGAAGCCAAGGGAAGGATGCCACTACTAAAATCCAACACAATGATGACACTATCTCACATCAAATCAATGACCTTGTACCTATAAATCTAGGTGCTAACGTTGACACGAATGGCAATCGAATTAATGTCATCAAAATCACAAATGATCAAGACAATACACCTATCAATGCGATTACAAGAGGACAAGCCAAGGTAACATTGAAAGGAGCTACCCCTTCCATGTCCAAAATGACTATTTTTCTTGTAACTCAATATAACATCGTTGATCAGTTATAGAAGATACTTGCTCAAATATCCATATTGGAACTTCTCAATATTTCACCAACACACAAGGAAATCTTGGAACAAGCTTTAGTTGCCACCATAGTACCAAACAATCTGGAAGTCTGTACATTTGAAGCTATGGTGGGACATTTGACTGCACCTCATTGCTTATCATTCTCTGAACATGAAGATGCATCCACCACCCATCCACATAATGTTGCTCTCCACATCGAAGTCCTAATCCATAAACATCGCGTCAAACTTGTCCTTATAGATGGAGGAGCAGGCCTAAATATCTGCCCTCTCAAGCTTGTTCGTGCATTAGGATATTCTAAAAATGCTATTGATCCTAGAAGGAAAATCACTATAAAAGCATATGATGATGAAGAAAGATCCTCCCAAGGATTGATCATCTTACCCATTCAAGTGGGACCAATCGTCAAAGACATAGTGTGTCAGGTGTTAGACAAGGAATTGACATATAACATACTCTTGGGATGACCATGGATTCATGAAATGCAAGCGGTACCATCAACCTATCATCAGTGCCTAAAATTTCCTTTCAATGGACAGGAGGTCACCATTGCTGTAGATTCTAATAATCCCCAATATTGCAGTGCACTTAGAACAAGTCAAGATACCTTTGTACCACATAATAGAGAAGTCATCAGTTTTGATCCATCAAACAAAGAAAGTCCAGTGGGTTCTTCTTCAAGACAGTATAAGGAAAGGGCTCAATCAAAAGGAAAAGGGGTCTTTATCTCTATTTCATGCAACAATGGAAGTCAATTTGATGCCTTATCAAAATAGTTGGAAAAGATCCAAATAAAAGACAAGGGCATGGGGGAATACTCATTTGAGCAATCTTCATACTTATCACAACTTTCATCTTCTCCTAAGTCACATGGACAACCATCCACCTCGAGACAAAAATCTTTACAACCCATCACGCTCTTTGATGGGAAGTTTATAAAAGCAAGCACTCAAGTGGAGGAATCAAAAGAAAGGGATGTCCTAAACTGGTTATACAAAGACGAAGAACCTTCACAGGTATCAATGTCCAATATATGCATAGATAAGTATGGCAAAGGTCAAACAATCCTGACAAAAATTGGATATTAGGGAAATGGTCCTTTGGATAAAAGAAAAGAAGGCATCAGTGAACCAATACAACTCATCACAATGAATCCTAAAGACAAAATAGGACTAGGCTATAGGGAAGACTTAAAAGAGGAAGCTACTCAAAGAGTTGTCGAAAGAATCTTACAGCTACAGGCTAGTGAGGATCATGAAATAGATTACAATGAATATGAATGGGACTCCCTCTCTGAGGAATCTTTCCATGACAAAGAGATCAATGTAATCCAAAAGTATACACCAATATGTATGAAAGAACAAAGTTCTAGATCTAGACCCCTTGAATATGGATCGTAGTATGTTGTTGACTCAAGTGAAGATGATTATTCTTTGAGCGAGATAGACATGTTTTAAGAGAGTAACATATTAGACCTCATTGGACAATTTGACAACATGGCTATCCTAATGCTTACACCTTATGACCTTGGCCAATCTAATGATTCCTTGTCCTTAATGCATCCTAAACTAATTGATTGGGATCAAAATGAGCCGCTTGACATACCCACCTTTTCAAATGATGATTCCCTCGTGAACTTCCTATGTTCCAATAATACTGACACATGTTCTACCATTGAATCTTAGAATGAATCTCCTGACGAAGGGATTGTCAAACCTTTCAGCTACAAAATGAAAAATATAAGAAATGAGTCTAATAGTGAAAACCATTTGATGGCACTATTAAATCAGGAAAAAGTAAAAACAAAGAGCGTATCTCAAGGTGAAAACCTCGCTGAGGCACCAAGAGATGGGAGGTTTGACACTCTCCCAGAACACTATCAAGAGAGATCTTCAGTACTAATAGAACCTACACAATCCATCAATGTTGGTACAACCGAAATAGTGAAGACCCTGCATTTAGCGGAATCCATGATAGAAGAGGAGAAACCTCATTTCACCAAATTCTTTGAGGAGAGGAAAATCAACTTTTCTTGGTCATATGTTGATATGCCAGGCATAGATCCAGAACTCATTATGCATCATTTATCATTACCACCTGGCATAAAACTAGTAAAGCAAAAATTGAGAAAGATGCATCCCCATATCGCCCTTCTGGTGAAAGTTGAGTTGAAAAAGCTATTAGATGCAGGATTTATAAGATCTATTGACTATGCTGAGTGGATATTAAACATTGTTTCGGTATCCAAACTAGATAAGAGCATCAAGATATGCACAGACTTCAGAGATCTTAACAAAGCCTATCCAAAAGATGATTTTCCTCTACCAAACACTGATCTGATTGTAGACTTGACTGTTGGGAATGAAATGTTATCACTTATGGATGGATTTTTAGGATACAACCAAATAAATATAGCACTTGAAGATCAAGATAAAATGGCCTTCACATGTCCTTGGGACACTTTTTACTAGAATGTGATGCCTTTTGGGCTAAAAAATGTTGGAGCTACATATCAGAGAGCTATGACTACCATCTTCCATAACATGATGCATACTTTTATGGAAGACTATGTAGATGATTTGTTGGAAAAATCCTACGCTAGAGAAGGACACTTAGAGATTCTAGACAACATCTTCACAAGATTGTATAAATTCAAGGTGAGATTAAATCCCAAGAAATGTGTGTTCGGTGTAACATGAGCTAAAATTTTGGGATACATTGTCTTAGCTAAAGGCATTGAGGTGGATCCCGCAAAGGTCAAATCCATCATGGAAATTCCTCCTAAAAACATCAGGCAACTCAGATCATTACAAGGATGGTTCCAGTCCATCAGAAGATTCATTGCACAACTAGCTAATAAAACTCATCCTTTCAACCACTTATTACACAAGAATGTCTCTTTCAAATGGGATGACAAATGTGAAGTTTCCTTTAGTCAACTAAAGTAGTACCTGATGACACCACCTGTGTTGATACCACCAGCCAAGGGAAAACCATTATTACTATACATTGCAACAACCGAGATATCTTTGGGAGCCTTATTAGCATAGGAAGATTCTACAGGAAAGGAGAGAGCCACCTATTATATCAGCGAGACCTTAAATCATTATCAGATCAATTACACCTTTATTGAGAAAACCTACTTAGCAGTTGTATTTGCTACACAACAATTGAGGCACTACATGTTGACTCACACCATCAAACTCATTGCCAAAATTGACCCATTAAAGTACTTACTCAGCAAAGTTGCTTTAACAGGGAGGTTAGCCAAGTGGGTCATTATATTGAGTGAGTTCAACATCCAGTACATCGACAGGAAAGCAATTAAAGTTCATACCATAGCAGATCAACTAGCTAAAGCACCATTGTTAGATAACAATCTAATGAACATTTAATTCCATGATAATGATATCCTAACCAAATCTACACAACAGTGGCTGCTATACTTTGATGGATCTTATACACAACATGGATTAGGCACAAGAATCTTGTTTGTCTCACCGTAAGGATACACAATTCCTAAATCCTATAGATTAATGTTCCCCTACACCAACAACACAGTTGAATATGAAGCATTGATAATTGGAATCAAGATAGTTGTTGAATGGAAAATCACAAAATTGCTAGTCTGATTCACAACTAGCCATCAACCAAGTCAATGATGATTATCAAACAAAGGATGACAAGTTTCTGCCCTACAAGAGGATGGTGGATGATTTAAAAAAGTACTTTGTTGAGATCAAGTTTGCACAAGTTCCCAGAATAGAAAACAAAGTTGCAGATGCAATGGCCACCATTGCTTCTCTCTTATAGATACTTGAACAACAAAGAAGTTATGAATTCATGGTAGAACAAGTGTCCAACCTAGCCTATGAAGATCCAGAATCCCAAGTGATTTGCCATATTGTCAACCCTAAAATTTCCCTCTATGGAGAAATCCATACCTACTTGCAAGACAATACCCTTCCAATTAACTTATCTCAAAACCAAAAATGAAACTTCATTCGACAAGTAGCTTGCCACACCCTAATAGCTAATGTGATTTATAAATGAGGTTTGGATGGTACTCTTCTTTAGTGTCTAGAATTTAACAAAGTTGAAACTGCTTTACAAGAGTTTAATGAAGGTATTTGTGGCACACATTCAAGTGGCTTAACCTTAGCTAAGAAATTATTACGATTGGGGTATTACTGGCCGAATATGGAGAAAGAGTCATTTCAATATGTCAAAGGGTGTTCCAAATGTCAAATTCATGGAAACTTGATACATGCACTGGCACAAGAGTTACATCCTTTCATAGCTACATGGCCTTTTTATCAGTGGGGATTGGACCTTGTAGGTAAGATTCACCCCTCTTCCTCCAATGGACATAAGTTTATAATCACAACCACAAAATACTTCACCAAGTGGATTGAAGTTGTTCCTCTAATCACCATCATCGGGAAACAAATCTCATCGTTCATCTTGAATTATCTTATCTATCGGTATGGTGTTCCTCAATATATCATTACAGACAATGGCTGACCTTTTAAGAATCAAGATGTTCAAGAGCTCTGTGAAAGATTCCATATCCAACATTGGTTTTCTACACCTCACTATCCCCAAGGGAATGGCCAAATAGAGGCCTCAAACAAGACTATCCTGAAGATTTTGAAGAAAAGTCAATGAAGTTGGACGTGATTGGCATGTTCAACTAAACCCGACATTGTGGGCTTATAGAACCAATATTTGTACCCTGACAGGAGCAACACCCTATTGTCTAGTCTATGGATTAGAAGCTATTCTACCTATTGAGGTTGAGATACCATCCCTGCGTGTGTCACTTAAAGGGATGATTTCAGATGAGGATTACAGAGTATCTAGGCTACAAGAATTAGAACTATTGGATGAATGTCGGCAACATGCAGTTGGTCACCTAAAAGCTTATCAACAAAGGATATCTAGGAGCTACAATCATAGAGTAATACCTAGAGCATTTTAGGTGGGAAATTTAGTCTTAAAAGAAAATCCCCGTAATCAATAAGATCAAGAGAAGAAGGGGAAATTTGAACCTAACTGGCTCGGTCCCTTTTCCATAGTATTAGTCTTCAGATCAGAAGCATATCAGTTATCCACACGAGAAGGGGATATGTTTCACGAACCCCTCAACAGCTTGCATCTCAAAAGGTTTTACACCTAGCTCATCCAGTGCATTGGTAAAGATCCTGGAAAAATACCAAAAAAAATCAAAAAATGCAAAAATCCAAAAAGTCAGAAAAAAAGATTGAAAAATAGTAAAGAAAAAGATCATCCTCTAGTGAAAACAACTTCGGTGGCGCTTTGGGCAAGTACCTTGGTGAAAACCTAGCAAACAAGCACCTTGTGTAAAATAAGCACTCTCCATCATTCATCCTATTGGGACTTAAAATTTCATGTAAATTTTAGGTCCCCATATTGAAAAAGAGCATTTTAACACTCAAAAATTCAAGTGTAAAAGCAATTTCAGGAGCACATTTTGAAAAAATACAATTTTGGATATGTTCAATTTCAAGCAAAATAACTTTGCAAACATGTTCATTTATCATATGTGAGTGTCTCTACAAATTTTTAGCCTCATATGATTTGATTTGACAAAGTTTTGAAGCAACAAGTCTATGGGTTTTCTAGAAAATCTGCTGTCAGCATAGTGGAATCTATTAAAATGGTCAACTTTGAGGGTGAATATTGAGAAAATGGATGATGACAATCACAAAAATATTAGCGCCTTAAATTCTCTACACCAAAGTCTACCTCCATGCCAATTTTTATGGTGTTTGGATGTCATTTGGTATTTTTTAAAAATCAAAATCAAATGAGTTTTACACAGTTTGATAGGTGCAATTTTTCAAAAAATGCTGAATGGGAAACTTTGAGCGTTAACAGTTTTCAATATAGATCATTTTGTGCCAAATAATCTGGTAAACATGTTCCCCTATCATGGCTCAACATACTGGTGTATTTTCATGGCTTTTCGACATCATTTGATCAGTTTTCAAAAGCCATTTTGGAGGCTACCTGGCTCATTTTCGTCACTGTGCAGCAAAGAAAAAGTGCATCGGCAAGACAAGTTTGAGGTCTTGCCAAATCTGCAAGACATATTTGAGGTCTTGGTGAATCGGCAAGACATGAAAGAGTTTCAAATGTCTTGGCAACTTCATATGTCTCGGCGACATCTGCAAGAGTTTTCAAATGTCTTGGCGACTTCATATGTCTCAGCGAAATCTGCAAGAGTTTTCAAATGTCTTGGCGACTTCATATGTCTCAGCGAAATCTGCAAGAGTTTTCAAATGTCTTGGCGACTTCATATGTCTCAGCGACATCTGCAAGATTTTTCAAATGTCTTCGCGACTTCATATGTCTTAGCGACATCTGCAAGAGTTTTCAAATGTCTTGGCGACTTCATATGTCTCAGCGACATCTGCAAGAGTTTTCAAATGTCTTGGCGACTTCATATGTCTCGGCGATATCTACAAGAGTTTTCAAATGTCTTAGCGACTTCATATGTCTCGATGATATCTGTAAGAGTTTTCAAATTTCTTGGTGACTTCATATGTCTCACTGATATCTGCAAGAGTGGTTTGATGTCTTGGCGATATCTGCAAGACATGAATGATCTCTTGGTGATACAATCTTCCTACAACAATTTGAATCGGCAAGACTCTTCGATATCGATGTAAGATAAAATAATGCTTCTCAATGCTTTATGTTACCCACTTGTGAGTGTGTATGGTCATAATGCAAACGAAAAATTGAATGAAATATGCTTATGGTGGAAATCAATAATACTTTGAGGAAAAATAAATTTTATTCATTTTATCGAGGGGATTTTAACAGTGGAGAATTATTTTATTCACAAGAAGCATAAAGGATAAAAGATTATGAAATATTTGCACTAGAAGGAAAGATATTTTATACCAAAGGTGTAAGAGTGTTTTGGGAGGTAAAATATTTTTATGGAAGAATTAACCAGTTAAGTAATTATTTTACCTAAAAAGTATTTTCATGTGAAAGCGTAAATAAATCAATTTGCATCAAGAGTGCAAAAGGAGATAATTATTTTACCCGAAGGACATATTGAGATACATACTAGTAAAAAAGGTAAAGTGAAGATTTCTAGCAAGGGAAGATTATTGAATTAATTTTTCAAGAGGGACAAAGATAATGAAGGTTAAAATATTTTAATTTTCCAAAAGGGAAATTAATTAAATATTTTATTTGTCAATGATAACTGAAGAGTTACACCAGACGGATGTTGTGAAGAGTCACAACCATAAAGAAACAATGTATATATGTACAATAAAAACAGGTCATTAAAGGGAGGAAGGAGATTTAGGAGAAATAAGTAGGTTAGGTAGTTGGATAGGGTGAACTGTTTCCGAAATAAATATCATGTTGTACATTGTAAAATCTTTTAAAATCATATAATGGAGAAGAACATATTTATCTGGTGATCCAATTATGGTGTCAATTGTTTGTTGAATTTATTGAAAATATTATTTGGTTGTCTCCAAGGTTGTCACTTCTTGATTATTTAAATTGAAATATCAAGGATGTTCTTCAATTTATCAAAGCACACTTGCTACTCTTGTGTGGTTCAATTAAGTGGTTCCTACAAGACAGGATTAAATCCTTCTAATAAATCACAATAATTTGGAAAAGGACATTTGGATTATTAAGAAGAATTTGATAATTACACTCCTGCCTGATTATGCAAGTTATAAACATAAAAGTGCCAAACAATTTGAATTGTATCCAGAAATAGGATACAAATATTATTTACCTCTTGATTCCATTAGCCCAACAGAAGTAGGCACTAGTCACACTATTCACATCTTAGAATTTCATAAAATTTTATTAGAACAGTCACATTTCAAGTTCAATATTAGGAATAGGAGTATTTAGTAAACTTTCATCTATTACACTTTGTGTCATCATAATAGATCCATCAATTCAATCAAGTCATACAACTTTAAGTCTGCTTTATTCACATAGGTACACCCGCCTAGGTCTGGCAACACTTGAAAAGTAGAAGGTTTAAACCATTTGGCCTTGTCTGTTACCCTAAAACATACCAAGTGTTTGGCAACCTCTTGAGGTATTTCACCTACGTTTTTGAGAGCTAACAAATTGGAGACTCTGCTAGGGACAAACATCAGAAAATTTGGTTCCAACCTATCCATCCATAGAGTCAATACAGTTCTAAAATCGGTCTTTAACCAAAGGTTCATAATTGTTTCATTTGCATTCCCCATCCGAGTCACGCACTTAACAAATTGGAAACTCTACTGGGGAATGTTTTAGAATATTCGGTTGAAGACCATCATATAGAGTCATTGAAGAAAGAATTATAATTTGAGAAGTTTTAGAAAAAGTGATTCCGCTGGGAGAAAATCAAAAATAATTTCAAAAGAATCATTTTCCTACTTTTGGAAAAGTAGGTGGCGACTCTGGAAAAAATTTGATGAAAAATGTATGACAACCTTCTGGAAAAACCTTTGAATGAGCTACGTGATGAACTAAACAAAGTGAAAGAAGAACTAGCTGAGAGCAAGAGAGCATCATTTCAAAATTTGAGTGAATTGGGTATCTTACCTACTTTAGATACACCACAATATATACCATTCTTTGATGAGGAAGGATATTCAAATGCAAGTGGTCCTTGGATCCCTCAAGTTCCTGATAATACAATTAGGAATTTTCACAATGAAGGTAATACACTTTATGCACAACAGAACATTCATTCGCCACAGCCATCAGAGAAAGTAAATGCTTATCCAGTCCCTCCTAGACAAAGACTGGTAAGCTATCAAGATTGTCAATATAATCAATGCCAAGTACAACACAATTCCAGCCCACTTGGAAATATCAGTCAAAATATGCAACAAGGTACGTGTTGGAACTAGCAATCTAAAAAAGATGAATATTTCATAAAACTTTTGGATGCCTTTCTTGACATAAGGAGATATAGAGGAGAATCTGGGTACTCTTTGCTCTACAGAATGACAATATTTATAGGAAAATACCTATTAATTTCCCACCTAGTAGGTCTGAGATCATTCAGCAGTTCATGAAAGTGTATGAGCCAAACCCAATTTATTGGCCTGAATCATGGATACCAGTTTCTCTTGGTCAACTAGATGAATGGACTGATATTGTAGATAGGAAAAAGTATGAAGACAATGGTGAAATCATTGATGAAGATGGAGAAATTGATCAAATGATGCAACCAATAGAAGATGAGACAAGTGCAAGTCAGAATGATTCCTATGACAACCAACATAAGGAAGACAAAGATATAGAAATTCTCTCCTGCATAACAGAATGTGACAGTGTATGTTATGAAGGATCTGTTGAATATTCAGATGTTGATCAACAACAAGATGATTCTTGCAGTTCTGGTGATGATCGAGAAGAAGAAGCAAGTTCATTTGACAGTGAACAGATATTACCTTCAGCTGCAGTTGAAAGCCAGGGAGACACATTTGATGAAGAAGAGGTTTCTACATCTGAAAATGGTTTTAAATTTTTTTCAAATCCATTGTATGATGAAAAGATAGAAGATGATCAAATGACATTTTTCCAAGGTGTGCCAGAGCAGAAATTTTATGTGTTCTCAAATCCACTTTATGTTGAAGATGAAATTTTTTCTAATAATCAAAATGATGTACCAATTTGTGAAACAATTGAATGTGAGATCAAAGCACTTGAATTGCCATTTTTTTATGATGAATACATCAACAATGATTTGGATACAAAGGTAGGTTCACTCAATAGTGAACAAATTGTAGATTTACTGGCAGCAGAATATATAAAACATACACAACAAGATTCAAAAAATTTATCTCCAACATTAATTGATTCAAATATTCATGATGATGATTGTGTAGATCAGAATTTTGTCTCATTGCCAATCAGTGATATGGAGGAAGTAAAAGATATTTCAGATTTGATTATTTCAAAAAATGTTGATATAATAGAATTCTCAGATTTACATAAGAAGCATTATGATAATGAATTCTCAGTGCAACCAAAAGATCATTTTGCAGTACATGATAATGAGCAAAATAATGAGAAATGTTGCATTGAATATGTGTATGCATTGTATGGTGAAGATGACAGAAATTTATTTCATGATGATGGAAGATATGAACTACAGAATGGTGAAAGGAATTTGGGTCAAGCTGAACATAATGATCTTCTGGAAGTTTTCAATAACAGTGATAAGGTTGGTTGCATGAATATTCTTGAGAAGGATTTGATGAAAGTATATCAAAGAAAGGTGTTTGATAGAGGAAAATAGGGGCCTCTATTTTTGGTGGCCTTGAGACATCATCCATGGTGTGGTTTTGCAAAAAAACCATGTTAGTCCATGACAAAAAAGAATTTCAAGTCTACTACTCAAATGAATAAAATATTTGGTCTGCTCTTCCAGTGATCTGGATTCTTGCAATGATCTCATAGTCATTCATCCCTAGATGGAGCCACTGTTGGGACTTAAAATTTCATGTAAATTTTAGGTCCCCATATTGAAAAAGGGGATTTTAACACTTAGAAATTCAAGTGTAAAAGCAATCTCAGGAGCACATTTTGAAAAATTATAATTTTGGATTTGTTCAATTTCAAGCAAAATCACTTTGCAAACATGTTCATTTATCATATGTTAGTGTCTTTGCAAATTTTTAGCCTCATACAATTTGATTTGACAAAGTTTCGAAGCAACAAGTTGATGGGTTTTCTAGAAAATCTGTTGTCAGCATAGTGGAATCTGTTAAAATGGTCAACTTTGAGGGTGAATATTAAGAAAATGGATGATGATAATAACAAACAGATTGGTTCCTTCAATTCTCTACACCAAATTCTACCTCCATACCAATTTTTAGGGTGTTTGGACGTCATTTGGTATTTTTTCAAAATCAAAATCAATGAGTTTTACACAGTTTGATAGGTGCAATTTTTCAAAAAATGTTGAATGGGAAATTTTTAGCATTAACAGTTTTCAGTCTGGATCATTTTGTGCCAAATCATCTGGTAAACATGTTCCCCTATCATGGTTCAACATACTAGTGCATTTTCATGGCTTTTTGACATCATTTGATCAGTTTTCAAAAGCCATTTTGGAGGCTACCTGGCTCAATTTCGTCACTGTGCAGCAAAGAAAAAGTGCATCGGCAAGACAAGTTTGAGGTCTTGCCAAATCTGCAAGACATACTTGAGGTCTTGCCGAATCAGCAAGACATGAAAGAGTTTTCAAATGTCTTGACGACTTCATATGTCTTGGCGACATCTACAAGAGTTTTCAAATGTCTTGGCGACTTCATATGTCTCAGTGACGTCTGCAAGAATTTTCAAATGTCTTGGTGACTTCATATGTCTTGACGACATCTGCAAGAGTTTTCAAATGTCTTGGCAACTTCATATGACTCAGCGACATCTGCAAGAGTTTTCAAATGTCTTGGCGACTTCATATGTCTCGGCAATATCTACAAGAGTTTTCAAATGTCTTGGCGAATTCATATGTCTCGGTGATATCTGCAAGAGTTTTCAAATGTCTTGGTGACTTCATATGTCTCACCGATATCTGCAAGAGTGGTTTGATGTCTTGGCGATATTTGCAAGACATGAATGATGTCTTGGCAATACAATCTTCCTACAACAATTTGAATTGGCAAGACTTTCCGATATCAATGTAAGATAAAGTAATGCTCCCTGATGCTTTATGTTACCCATATGAGAGTGTGTATGTTCATAATGCAAATTAAAAATTGAATGAAATATGCTTATGGTGGAAATCGATAATACTTTGAGGAAAAATAAATTTTATTCATTTTATCGAGGGGATTTTAAAAGCGGAGAATTATTTTATTCACGAGAAGCATAAAGGATAAAAGATTATGAAATATTTGCACTAGAAGGAAAGATATTTTTTACCAAAGGTGTAAGAGTGTTTTGGGAGGTAAAATATTTTTATGGAAAAATTAACCAATTAAGTAATTATTTTACCTAAAAAATATTTTCATGTGAAAGCGTAAATAAATCAATTTGCATCAAGAGGGCAAAAGGAGATAATTATTTTTACCTAAAGGACATATTGAGATACATACTGGTAAAAAAAGTAAAGTTAAGATTTCCAGCAAAGGAAGATTATTGAATTAATTTTTCACGAGGGACAAAGATAAAAAAGGTTAAAATATTTTAATTTTCCAAAAGGGAAATTAATTAAATATTTTATTTGCCAATGATAACTGAAGAGTTGCACTAGACGGATGTTGTGAAGAGTCACAACCATAAAGAAACAATGTATATATGTACAATAAAATCAGGTCATTAAAGGGAGGGGGGAGATTTAGGAGAAATAAGTAGGTTAGGTAGTTGGATAGGGTGAACTATTGCGAAATAAATATCATGTTGTACATTGTAAAATCTTTTAAAATTATATAATGGAGAAGAACATATTTATCTGGTGATCCAATTATGGTGTCAATTGTTTGTCGAATTTATTGAAAATATTATTTGGTTGTCTCCAAGGTTGTCACTTCTTGATTATTTAAATTGAAATATCAAGGATGTTCTTCAATTTATCAAAGCACACTTGCTACTCTTGTGTGGTTCAATTAAGTGGTTCCTACAAGACAGGATTAAATCCTTCTAATTAATCACAATAATTTGGAAAAGGACATTTGGATTATTAAGAATAATTTGATAATTACACTCTTGCCTGATTATGCAAGTTATAAACATAAAAGTGCCAAACAATTTGAATTGTATCCAGAAATAGGACACAAATATTATTTACCTCTTGATTCCATTAGCCCAACAGAAGTAGGCACTAGTCACACTATTCACATCTTAGAATTTCATAAAATTTTATTAGAACAGTCACATTTCAAGTTCAATATTAGGAATAGGAGTATTTAGTAAACTTTCATCTATTACACTTTGTGTCATCGTAATAGATCCATCAATTCAATCAATTCATACAACTTTAAGTCTGCTTTATTCACATAGGTACACCCGCCTAGGTCTAGCAGCACCTGAATAGTAGAAGGTCTAAACCATTTGGCCTTGTCTGTTACCCTTAAACGAACCAAAAGTTTGGCAAACTCTTGAGGTATTTCACCTACATATTTGAAAGCTAACACATCCATCATGCTTCCATCTTTGCATTTTTTAGGCTTCCATGTTCGCATCATAGCTTTATCCAGTGTTTGTATCATGGTATCCCCTAGCATTACTCAGCCCATTCTAAAAATTAGTTTGTCTTATCGTATCACACTGGAGGCATGTCTTGCATTAGATTGGATTCTTGTACATTCTCAAGGTCAAAAATTTAAAAATCCCATAAACATTCAAAACATATCAAAATCCCCAAAACATTCAAAACATATCAAAATCCCAAAAAACATTCAAAACATGTCAAAATCAAAAAATAGGTCAAAAATTCAAAAGGTCAAAAACATAGTCTTCATTTGAACTACATCGTCTCTGAGCTTTGAATGTAGACAAGGGTGATCTTTGATTGTCCCCTGAGATATTTAGGTTAGTCTTTTAGGTGTCTGCTATGTTCATATTTTTGTCTTGTAAATATTGGTTGTCATCAGTCGAACTACGTGGTCTCTACGTGTATAACATAGGCAAGGCTAATCTGTTGATCAGCCCCCAAGGCCCCTAAGATAGGTCTTTAGGTTAGGTATTGGTAGTCATGGTCATGTCTCACCCTGGACTGGGGGCCAAATCCCACACTCACTAGGGGAAAATAAACTTTGAGCTTGAATCAACAAGAAAATAGTTGTCAGACCAATGTTACAAACACAAACTTCAAATGGATGATAATCTTTTTGAATCAAATGTTTATCATGTTAAACATGAAATTTCAAATTGTTCTACTTTGATTTTTGATATCATATCTCTCAAGTACTTGATGATGTATCGAACTAGAGGAGCAAGGAAGAAGTATGATTTTTCTTTTTCTATTGTCTATGAGTTTGTCATTATTACTATGCAAGTTGTCATGAGACTGCGCTACAAAGTATCACTGATGACATTCTGAATTTGCATAGGAAAAAGATTAACTCTTTCCTGTTTACACAAGTAATGGTTAGGTCATCTCAGTTCAATTATACTTAGATGCTTGTGTTAACTTGCAATTTTAAAACATCATGAAAGTAGTACTCAGGTCATCTTGGTCTAAAATATGACATCGATTCTTGTACTCACTTTCAACATTTTAAAGGTCCAATGATGATAAAAAGCATGACAAATTGGTTAATATAAATGACAACTTTTTAATACAAGATTTCCATAGTTAAGTTAGACTGCATTCATGTTAGTATTGCAGGTGTATTTATGGGGTTTTTCAATGCTGAAACAATTTTACAATGGTGTCATCTATATTATTAATGGATTGAGTACACTGGACATTAACCAAAAACACATCATTCTCATTTAGTTGCACATCAGTTGCATCATCATTTTCATATCTTAGAAAACATTCTCACATCATTTAAATTCATACATTCCATCATAATATTTACCTCAGAAAATACAAAAGAAAATAATAAAGGACATATATTGCATATCATTTCCAACATCAAATTCATGTCATCCACTACACTTAAATAAGTGAGTCTCTTCAGATTTCCAAGAAAGTTGGGAAATATGTCAGAGTTATTAAGCTTAAAAGTTCAATCTACTATAGTCTTCCCACAAATTTTGGAAGTTGGATAAAATCACTTATTCAAGCTTAAGGCCTTGAACATTTGAAGTCATGAACATTCAATCATTTGCATTACACATCATAATCATCACATCACATTGCATAATCATAAATACATTCATCACATTGCCTAATCATTATCATCACATAGAAATTAAATAAATTTACAACATTGCATATCATAATAGGGAAATCAAATGCATATCAACATTTAGATCATAATCACCGTTACATATCATATATCATCAAAAATTTCATAATGTTCACGTGTACAAGGATATCCAAAAGGGCACTATATCATGGGAAACAAATCCTTAATCTCAAAAAAGGTGTATACACAATGTCTAAGGAACATCACAAAATGCTATGTTGAGCTCCCACTAGATGTTGTTGGTCTCATGGAACTAGTACATCCTCTACCCGATAGACCTGCACCTGGATATCTACTAGAACGAGACTGTACAAAACTCTCTCATTGCTCAGGAGGAACCAACTCATGATATTTACCTCTGTAAAACTGCAACTCCTGAGAAATGTGTCGGATCTCTTTGAAGAAATCCATTGTACCTATAGATGGTTTTGTCTACTATATCCTCTTAGTAATGGCCTCAACCTAGACTATCTAGTGTCTAAAGGCATCCCTTTGTGAAGTAAGTATGATCATCTATTCCTGCAACTGTTGTATCTGCTACCTATATGTCCCTCTATCAGTCGTCAAAATATCAATCTGTGCCTAACACTGCCCTATCTCATCCTAAAGGGACACAATTTGTGCTCGAGCATGCACTATCTCACTCTTAAATGACTGAACCTCTACTTGCAAATCTGTTATCTATGACGACTACTGATGAGAGGGTATCCCAATTTGAATCCTGGGAAGCACCACCAAAGCTATGGTAACACTCCTCCTATGCCTCAAAACTACAAAATCCAATGGATGACTATCATCTACACCATCATCACTCTCCCCACCATCTCCTTTGCAACCACCATCATCACCTCTGCAAATACCCTCCCCACCATCATCACCACCCTTGTCATCTCCTCCCTCTCCATCAACTAGCAGTACTAGCTCTTCTGGATGAGTAAATCTAGGAAAGGGATGTGTGTGGAAGAACTCTAAATAATCCTTGGTCATCTCAGCATCTGTAATATATGGAACATAATCCCATAAACCTGGTGTCAAGATATAGTACTTTGTACAAGTTTCCTCATATGATACACAGGAGCCCCACTCTAAAACATCCCATCGTCACTGTGCATAATGGGCAACTCCTAGGGGCATCCCCTGAACCCGTCCAAACTATCGACATACTCATAGATACAGGTATCACTCAAGCACAACATGTGTCTGCCCAATCAGATAGTGGGATAACAACATATATGACATCTCCAGCTAATCCTCTGGCCACCGCTCACAATCCAAGTATGGGTGCCATGTGACAGTCTCTAAATCATCCAGAGCACGCCTCCAATAGGAAACCTTACCTATCTTATGTTGGACATGTGGACCGCTATAACTAAAAACATAGGGTCTCCCTGGTGCTTGATATCTCTCTCCCATGGGCTGAGTGATGGCTATATGCTCCCATGCCCAGGTCTACAGTAATGTGACGCCACATGATAGGCTCATCACCCTATAATAAACAACCTCATGCAAATATCGGTATCAGTGGGCTAACATGCATGAGCCCCATGCATATCTAGTAGCATCAAGTGTCATTTGTGATAACACATGACCCCAACCTACTAAAAATCCCTTTGACTATGATCAGGACAAAGGAATCCACCAATGAATCTGAAAAGCACACATAGCAAAGGATCATATCTGCTAACAATCTTTGTCCAAGGAATCCATCAGTCTGTAACATGTTCATCTCGGCATAACCTCTATAATGTAGCTATCCCACCCTACTCTATCTTATCATACACCACTATCTCTCCCATCACTGGGATCCGTAGAATATGATTGACATCCTCTAGAGTCACGGTCATCTCTCTAGTCAGTAAATGAAATGTGTTATGTTCACTGTGCTATCTCTCTACCAATTTT
>VDFB02270651.1:372267292-372284278 GCA_007258455.2 Sequoia sempervirens
CCAATTATATATGATCTTGTAGGTCTTCAAACAAAGAGAAAATTTGCATGTCCAATTTGTGGTCCAAAGATGAAATCTCGCCGTTCAACAAGTTTAGGAAAGCAGGTGTTTGATGAGTATAAGCATTTCCTCCATAGAAATCAAAAGTATCGAACTACTGAAAAACATATTTTCAATGGGAAAGAAGAGACTACATCAAAACCACGAAGAATGACACCTCGCCTATGGAAGTTGGAATATAATAGAATTAATCGTCAAGGTTATACATCAGATCATATTGTTTATCTATCATATATGATATGTTTTGAATTTATATTTTTATATTGTGTTGTGTTTAGTCATGTTGTAATTGACAATGATTGTCGTTAATTTGTTTAATTTATATGCTTCATGAAGGTCGTCAAGGCATTAATGGTCGACTTCCATGGGGACTAAAAAGTTATCCCAAACAATTTAGTAGGTTGCCCTACTATGAGCAGCTAAAAATTGTGCATTTGTTTGGTACAATGAATATCGAAAATAATATAATAGAAATTTTATGGAAAATATTGGATGGAAGGCATGATAAAGAAAAAATTGTCAAAATTTGTAGTGACATTTAGGAAGCCAATCATGCAATGAAAAATGTCATTCAATTAAATAGCGATGGAGGCCAAATTAATATAAGTACCCTTCCTTGGTTATTAATAGAGTAGCAAAGCAATGCTATAAAAAAAAGTCATACGAAAAATTTGATTTCCCATAGGATTTGCTACGAACATAAACAATATAATAACAAAGAAAGGTGAATTTGGGTCAAGGATGAAAACGCATGATTGGCATACCCTCATTAAGGTAATTATTCTGGTATATTATATACACTTGTATAATGCATGTACTTTTCAGTGTATTGTGTTTACTACTTTTGCAAAAATAATGAAAAGATCATGTTATAATTGTTGCAGTACATTCTACCTCTATCTCTCCCAAACAACTTTGACATCTCTCCCAGACAACTTTGACAACAATGTCAAGCAAGTTATATATGATCTTGGAAAATACATAAGGTAAGTAGCGATATTTGTTCAATTTGTTGTATACATCTTATAATTGACATTTGTTTTACTTGTTATGTAATATACTTTATATTTTTGTTAAATCTCATTAATATATTTTCATCTTGAATCACTTGTAGATGGTTGTCATCTAAAGAAATCCATAAAGAAGATATAAATTATTGGAAGAGAAAAATTCCTCATCTAATGTGTGAAATGAAAAAGTGTCTACCTTCGACATTTTTCAATGCACAAGAACACTACCTCATACACCAAGTTGAGGAGATTGAATTGTGTGGACCTGTACACACAAGGTCAATGTGGATGGTCGAGAGGCACTTGAAATTTATGAAGGCTTTGGTTAGACAAAGAGCACATCCTGAGGGTTGTATGGTGGAGGGATATATGGTATACCAGACCATGGTGTACATTAGTGAATATATTCCTAAGTTTGCAACAAAGATCCATGTAGATCGCATTTGGGATCCCAACTCAATTAACAAATTTGAAGGGGAGTACCTGATGGGGAAAGGTAGATTGACAAAAGTGAGAGGTAATTATAAGATGGTCATGGAGATTAATTTGAATACATTTTACATATGGTTTTTATGTATATTGTACTTATTTAATTTTTAATCTTCAATATACATCAATTATAAACTAAGGTCGTATACTGTGGTATTTAACTAATTATATGTCATTTGTGAATTTTAATTTTTTTTTATACAGTTGGTCAAGAGTGGGATGCACTACATTTGTACATCACAAAAAATCTTGATTGGATGACAGCATGGATTCAACGATGTCAACAATCTGGTCGCGCATTAACATGGGAAGGTGTGGCTTCATTGGTTAAAGAAGCTCATCGTAATGGAAATTCCAATGTTACACAAAGGGAAATTGATTTAGCACATGGTTTAAGAGATAAACAGCTACGTATAAATATATTAATCACCCATATTATTTAATTATTTTCAATTATATTGATGTATATATATGTTGAGATTATTTTTTTTGCATACATTCGGCCAAAACTAAATATGTTTATCAACTGACGATATTGCAATAATTTTTACATGTTTGACATATTGCAGGTGAAACACCACAAGGCTATGTAGTGCAATGGTCATAAAATTTGAATCAAAATGTTGGATGACACAAAGAAAAGTTGTGATTCTAGTATAACTGCAGTCTTTCAGGTGACTAATGTTTCATCTAGAAGTGACATAATCTAGAAGTCTTAGAAAATCGATACTATGGGATTTTGGATGATATACTTGAGTGTGACTTTAAGTCCTTCAGATTAATTTTTTTTGCCATCCTATGGTACAGGCTACGATTGAATGAAAATGATCATGAGAGAACTGTTATTGAACATGATAAAGGATATACCATGGTTAATACAAGGTTGATCAAGTGAGCTGGAAATGAGCCCTATGTTCTTCCAAGCCAATGTGAGCAGGTATTTTACTCAGAGGTTCCAGGTAAACTAGGTTGGTCATTTTTTGTTAGACATGATTTAAGAGGAAGGTTGGTAAAGTATAATGTTCTGGAAGAAGAAGATACCTAAGAACTAGAAGATGATGTAGATGATGATCAGGATCAACAATTAGTTGATGATGTCCCTGACGAAGATGTCGAAGAGGAGGAACTAGATCATGATGATGTAGGATTTAATGTTCATGAAGATGATATACTTATGGATGATGACATTATCAAAACTGATATCAATGATGATGATGATGATGATAAGACCAATCCTTACAATATCGAATCTAGATAGGATGATACAAACAAAGAGTTGGATGAACAAGAAGATCAATGACATTGAAATGTATGAGTTATGTGATTATATTATCAATTTGATATTAATTTCTTGATAGAATTATATTTGACCTATGTGGTTACATAATTAATTCATGATTTTTTTAATTTTTATTCCATTACATAATTAATTTAATGATGTACTTTTTAATGTTTGAAAGGTCAAAAAATTAAAACATTTCAATAGTGATGTTAACAACCTTGAAATTAGTGTGTTTTAAGTTTCATGTGATCATAAAAGATTAAAAAGTCAGTTGTAGAGGTGGTTGTTTAGGGGTTGAAATGTAAAGGCCTTTAAAAGGCATAAAGTGATCATTGTATTGGTTCTCGATGGTTAAGGATTTAAAATACAAGCTCTTGACATTTGAAAATCTATGTTTTTCTTCAAAATTTCTATATTTTTCCTGTTATGCAGCACTGTACGGTCACATGCAGCCATATTTTGATGTGAAATCAATTCCAGGTCATGAAGATATGTTATCTTTTATTTGAATTTGATTTGAGGCTTTTGATTTGAAAGCTTCATTTCTTTGCATACAACAGTTACCCTATTTTGAGGGTTTGTAGTCCAAACATGATATAAAGGGGCTCTTACACTTTTTGTGATTATTGTAGCTTGTGTAAGAGGCCCCATGGATACTATTGTAATTGTAGGATGCATGAATAGGGCGTAGGATGAGAAATAAAGAAGGTATAACTGTTGTCCTCAAGAGTTTTGTGAAGAAAAGCATGTGAAATGAGAGCTACTTTCTGGCCTGATGCTTGTTTGCTCCTTCATCTTCTATAAGAAGGATTTCAAGGCCAGAAGTACGGGTTAGCAAGTTAGATATTTTTTGGTCTATTATAGGTAGAGTTGCAGAGAAAATTGTAAAGTTTGATGGTTTTAAGGAAAATGCAATTTAGGTTTTGAGTCATTCTGTAGTAGGTTTTGAATTCATGGGGATTTTATGTTTTATGACAGTACTAGCATTTGAATTGAAATGATTAATTCAAACTTATGTCTCTCCATTGTACATGCATATCTGAATTTTGAATAAGATAATCATGGGTTGTCTCATTCATCTCACTCTTGTGGTGTGTATGATTTATGTTTTGGCTTTAATTCAAGGAATTAATTAAAGTGCTTGAATGGGATTGTAGGTGGATATGTTTTGTATAAGGATTTGTTAAGTATTATTGGGTTAGAATACATGTTGATGAAATTGTAAAGCAATGTTATCAAGGATCTTATATGTCATGTGTTAAATCTGTCATAAACCTTTAGATATTTATGAATTTGACTCCCTCAATGGATATATGGCACTGATGTAAGTTGTACTAATTTTTATGGTTTATTGTTTTGTTTGTCTTTACCTAGCACTTGCTACAAATTGCAAATCAATGACTATTTTACACTATGGAATGTGTTGTAGTTATCTCATTCTCCAAATAGTTGATAATACTAATGAACAGCCAATTCTATTCAGTATTGTAGACATGAAAAATTAACATTATGCATCCGCTCATTAAATCAAACATAGCAAATCCATTCACTAGGTAAATCAGGTCTTTAGTCCTAAGGTTATTCATTTAAATAAATCAAAGGCTCACATCATCCTTTAATTAAATAAATCATACTTTATTTAATTAAAATCTCAAAAGTCATTTCTCATCCCTTTTTTATTTAAATAAATCAAAATATCAAGTCAAAAGTGTCAAAGCATCCTAATCATCATTAAATTATTCTAACCTTGATTAATCTAATCTAATGCATGTCACATTCTCTATATTTTTCCACTTGCACAAATAAATCAATTTATTGATTTATTAAAATCATCATTTTCACTCAACATGGCATTTATGGGGAATATTCCCTCAAGTTTGAATTCAAAGACAAGTGGACATGTACACCCAACAAAGCATTTATGAGCTCTTACATGTCCCCTTGCACAAGTCAAACTCAACATTTATATCACAAATTCAAATTTGAAATTTCTCCCTCTTGGGCACATTTCCCAAATCTTGCACATGCATCAACCACTCACAAGTTGACAAGTGGCCTCTTTTCATTGGCCTATTCTTAGTCCCACATTGGTCCTTTTCAACACTCTTAGAATTTGCAAAGCTACAAATAGAGGCATCATTCTTCAAGCAAATCCTCCACAATCACTCATGTAAAGCCACTCTCTTTAGGAGAACTGATTTTTCCTACCATCACTCCATCCTCAAAGTAGTTTTATCATAGTAGCTTATCTAAAGGGGTTGGGAAAGGGATATTTTCCACAATAGCACCAATCCCCCCATAAGATCAAGTGTTTGCCTTGTTTTAGAATAGGGATAGTTATTTGTGTTTGTATTTGCTCAATTATATCATCTTTTTCCTTGTTTTCAAACAATGCAGATGGATTTTATGGGGAGCTCGTATTTTATACTTGCATTTTGATCTAACACTTTGAATGTTTGCTTTGCTAATGCAAGTTGGAAATGGGGTTCACATATTGGCACTAGAAGGAGGGTTGAATCTATTTTGTAATCTACTCTGTTTATATTTTGTAATCTACTCTGTTTGCATTTTGAAATTTGATTTGTTTATAGGGCCTCAATTAAAACATGGCCTATACTTTTGTTGGAAGGATTATGAACATGCATATTAAAGTCTTGAATACAAAGTTTCTTGAATCTATAGTGGCTTGCTTGCATACAAATGAAACACTTTTTGAATTCCTTTTAGCAGAGCTATTAAATAAGCAATAGTTCTATTAATAGTTTCTAGAGTTATCCTTTTTGTGTATTCATGCTGACTCGGTTTTTATTAGTTAAGTCTTGGAACCAATCTTGGAACCATTCTTAGTTTGAAATTTGTTTTAGAAACTAGATACTCACATCATCAATAGAAGGAGGATTGTTCATTACTTTAGCTACTTCACATCTAACATGGCTATAGGTTGTATAAAGAACAAATTTTCCCTGTTTATTAAGAATTACTCCATACTCTACATAGTTTGTTAGTGGCATGTCACTAGTCTACATCTTTTTAGGCACTTGAAATGAACCATCATGAATGATCACGTGGCACTCTATTCTTGTGGAAGTTTTGTCCCATCGAATTAATCTCTTCAACCTGCATATGCAGATTTTGAAATATTACTAGTTGTTGTAAGTCGAGTCCATTGTGTGCTTAAAGCTTCTCCTATCAGGTTATCATCCTTATTCCACATCCAATGCTTCACTCAACATTTAGGTCTGCGCATTTATCTTGCAAGCATAACCCCTTCATTTTTTTACTGTCTTCTTCAATGATCAGTGCATCTATCTAGTAACTTGGGCGTTTCCAAATTCTAGATTTGTGCTTTTGCCTCTCATAGGTAGGTTGCTTAAGCAGTGAGTAAGTGTTCCTAGAATCTTTCAAGATAATGCAATTGGTAGACTCTTTGTATTGCTATGTGCCTCTCCAGACGTCCAACCTTCTCAAGAATATATTTTTAACCAACATTTACAATGCAACTTATTGTTGTTGTTTCTCTCATTCATCTTGTTGTTTCTAATCACTAATGAATGGGCTGAGTGGGTAGAGGCATGTAAGTGTTCTAGACATTTAAAATAATTCAAGAAAGCTATTCAAAATTAATGCACCATTAGTCTAAAGTGACAAACACTATTTGTTTTGGATAGAAAACTGATAAAATATGACTGCTACACTGATTTTTCAAATATGCAATTTCACTGGCTGCTCAATCTGAAGTTTTTCTTTCAAAACGCACTAATTTGAAGTTTCTTATTCTGCTAAAAAGTGTGCATAGTACCATTCAAACCATCGTAGCCTTTTCTATTGTCTTTATGTGATTCGTTGAAGACTTTAATGCATGATGTTACAGCTGCGCAATTGCATTAACTTGAAAGTCTTTGAAAGCCTCAAAGACTCTAGAATTCGGCTTCACACCGACTAATAGCATTTTCTTGTATCTCTTTGAGAAATTTGTGTGCACAGTTCGTACGCCCACACTGGACCTTCATATCTATTAGTGCGTTGGAAACATAAAACTTGAAATCTAGTTCGTCCATTGCTGGAGTGGTCCAAAAGTGTTCCAGCATGGATGCGGGTGTCCTTTCCCATGGCATGTTCGACCACCCATATCTCACAGGTCATTTCTAAGTAATCTTTATTGGCTGGTACATTTGATGGAATTCTCTTATTATTAACAGTTAAAGAAAACTACTCTTTTCTGGATCAATTCATTACCCTCGTAGAACTCCTTAGTTTTAACAGATGTAGCCTGGGATAATAGACATAGCAAAAGAGGGAGGATTGGATTGCATTTAGACATACAAGTTCTAGAATATGCGTGAGCTAGAGCAAGGAAAGTTTAATCTCGAGGGGAGGAAGTATTTAAAAGGAAACATTGTTTAATCATCTTACTAACAAAGTAAATCTATTTCTGAGGCAGCGAGTGACGAATTATGCCAGCTAAATTGGGGGAGGATGTATTTGTTTATCTTCACATCTATGTGGTCACCTTTTAGCAGCCTTCAATATATGCACACCTGACAATTATTGTGTTGAATCTGCATCCAAACTAATGCTACAACCACCAACAGGATGACAATGTGAGTTGTGCTAATATCGGTTGTCAGTCTAAAATTTGGCTTATCTAGATGCTAGCTATTGTCAACTGACAAACAACGGAGTACCACCAACAATTATTATTGTTCCCATCTACTTACACCTCAGCAAGGAGAATGAAGGTGCCTCAATTCAAAGCTTTGGCATGCTTGTGCTGGGCCATTTGTGTCTTTACCTACTCTTGGGGCATGCGCTATTTATTTTCCTCAAGGACATAGGCTAGTGAATAAGCCATTTTTATCCATGTGTTGTAGCTTTACTTTGCTGGTGTAATAGATTAGGAGTGGTATTACTATCTTAATCAAATTTTTATTGACAAAAGACAAATCTAATGATATTTTGCAGATTTTGCATATCTAGCTTATCTTTGTAGATCAACATCATTGTGGAAAGTGACTAAGAATTTAATCTAATTGCAGTTACTATAGTGTTTACTTGAGCCATCGTATTTTACACCTCATAAAGGAAAAAATCATTTTGAGTTCAATAAAGTTGTTAATCTATAATTGATTTTGTTTTACTAACTTATAATTGTTGGGTGCAGATTGCTAAGGTGGAATCTATCAATCAACTCTTCATAAATTTTATCTAATTCTCATGAAGATAGATAAATCACAAGTAGATTTGAGTTGGAAAAGAGGACTTTGAAATTGAAAAAAAAATCATTTCTAAATGCTTATCACTTCCATTTCATGCTTTTGTTTTTTTGTTTCAAGTCAACTAGATCATTGATTTTCTTTCAAAGTTGGGCTAAAACTGAACACTACATACCTACTAGATTTCAATTTGGTCTAAAATTGAACAAAAAAACTTGACATTTGATTTTGGTGCTTAAAACGAACTTGAATCATTGCTTTGAAGGATAGAATGAACATGTGTCTTTTGTGTTTTGTAATCTTTTATGCAAAATAACCTCACCTAAAAAGGCGTATGCACTTCTCTTGCGCTTCACAACAACCTTGAGAATCAAAAGTCTTTTTTTATGACATTAAGTTGCATAAAATATTTCCTCCACACTTCAATTTGGGTTTAAAATTAAACATCTTGTGCGAGTGTGAGTAAACTTATTGCATGTGCTCTCCCTTTGTTTCTAAATGAAGGTTGATCGAACTATGAATAAGTTTGCTCACTTTTTTCTATCTTATAGGGCTTTCCTTGGGGAAAAAGTACTCACCCAAGGGAACGACTCAACCGGTAACACTCTAAAGCCAAGAGTATTTCCAGCTAGGATATAAATGTGGGTATTGGAAGAAACGCCAGTATCACGCGGTTGATTCTGACAAGATGGATCCGAAAGGGGACTCTTTCCATATAGGTCAATCTCCATGAACAAAAAGTCTGAAATAGAACCCTTGTTATGTAGTGTCCAATTGATCCATTGAGCAAGTTTATCAAAGTGGTGCATTGGAACTTAGATTCTAAGAAGTTACTTGCCATGTCCAATCTTGGTTGAAATCTAGAGGTTGAGACTTCATTCTTAACATGCCTTTATATTTTTCCCTTGGTTGCATGTAAAATCATCTCTTCTATGAAGGGAATGAGGCAAGCCCACTAAGAAAAATGTACCAATTGAGCTAGGATGTCATATTGCTTGTGGTTTGAAAACACAGTGCTTTAATCGAAAACATTGGAAAACCAACATTCAATGAATCATCAAAATTGAAAAACCTTTAGGAGAGGCAAATATCCTTGAAAAAATTCACATGTTATTGCTTGCCCTTGGGATTCGTATCCTTAGAGGCTTCTAAACATTTGGATTTCATCTCAATTTGCTTCTACTAAAGTCAACTTTAGGCAACCTTTTCCTTGATTTCCTTGATTTCTGCATAATGCACTTTTTGGGATGAAAGGGAATTAGGACATTGGACATTCAGTTGAAAACCTAATCAAGAGTGTGTTTGTGGTAAAAAGAATCCATTAAGAAAATATTTAATCAATTGGACCCCACATATGTGCTTGGCATCTTTGGGTCATATGGTTTTCATGCAAACATTGATGTTTTGATTTCGAATTACTCTTAGAGAAGGGCATGTTCTTCACTATCTTGGCCTAGTAAAAAATTCCTTCCTAGGTTCATTTAGGATCAAATAAAAAACTTCATCCATCCAAACATTTACCATCTCCATCCCATTAAACAACTTTAGATCTTTGGAAACGTCATTCTAGACTTGGGTAAATCATCAAAATCAAAATCACCTTGTTTAGTTAGGTGTATGGGAATGAATCCTTTCACATACATTTAATTAAATAAAAAATCCTTTGAATGAGTTCATCCTAAGATAACATCTTACATCTTAGGGTTTCAAGTTCATTATCCAATCAAACCAATCAAAATCAAACCGTAAGTCTAGCATTGATCCAAAGTCACTAAACAATCAACACTCATATCATTTCCCCCTTGCATCCTTCATCTCGTCATTGGTCCTAAGAACCCTAGAGGTCACTTTTGCAACAAGGTCAAAACACAAGAGGAACATGGAATATAAACTTGATCCATTTATCATGAGTAATCCAAGTCAAAGCTATCAAAGCCTTACAATGTCGATTGATTATCAACACTCACATCTATACAAACCTTACATGGGATCATCACCTTCGACAAATGTCAATGGCACAACAAGTGTGAGTATGCCCAAATCAAATATTGGAACACCTTTCCTGATGGTAGATCTAAATCCAAACCTACAAGTCTGTCAACCAAACAATCAATGCATGAGCCTTCAAATGAACAACATCATCCCATCAAATCCCTATATGCCAAATGCGAATGTACAAAGTACAACTTTACCAAACATGAACATTTTGAACCCAAAATGGAAAAATTTGGGATAGATATGTTTGCAAATCACACAAATTTTGTTCAGAGTCCAAACAAGATGTTAACGACTCCAAGACAAGGTAACACCATGCAAAATCAAAGTTACCTAAATCAAGACAATGTTCAATTTCAACCTATAATGCCAAATCTGAATGCCATCCCAAATTTGAACATTGTCCAAAATCAATTTGTTCATGATCCCATTCAAACACCACAAGTGTACATCCCAAATCTACTTGAACAAAAGCCAAACCAAGGGATTCAAATTCAAAATCAAGATCAAATTTCGCTAGAGAAACTTGCTTCACATGCCAAATTAATTGAATTATTGAGCCAAGAGATATCTTCTCTCCAAAATCAATACATTCCTCCATTGGTTGAACCATGTCATCAAAGCGTTGAGTTATGTCCACAACTACATCAAGAACAACATCTCCAATGGCAAGAAGTCAGATATCTAGATCAACAACATCAACAACAAACCCAATCACCACATCTCAAAGATCAATCCCCACATCTCCAAAATCAATCACCACAAGGTCAATTTAAAGTGCAAATATCACAAGGAAACAAGCAAAAATACACACCACTTGGGAGACCAATCGAATCAGTCTTGCAACAATTGGTACAAGAAAATCTCATCAAACCCCGTTTATGTGAACTATCAAGAACTAGCCATAAAACCGCCAAGGTACAATGAGAAGCACCTTTGTGATTATCATAGAATAAAGGGACACAAAACATCATATTGTGTTCGACTTAAAAAACTCATCCAAGACCTGATTGATCAGAAGATAATCACTATTGGGGACAATGATAGCATTGACAATCTCTCCACCACAACTATTGAGAACAAGGAGCAAGATCAATCCATCACTGAGTACCTGGAAGCTGTGTCTACTTCATCTGAAGATCAAATCAACATATATCAAAAGTCACTTTTTGATCAAAGTCCACCAACAATACCCAACAATGATCCAATTCAAGAAAAGTCAACATCATTTGACCCTATGGTTGAAGACATTGGAAATCCCTCCACCACAATTGTTGAAAACAATGATCACGATCTATCCATCAATAAAGATGTTTTCACCTCATCCAACGAGGCATCGACCAATGATCATGTTGAAAATGTCTCTACGTCACCTAGTGAGTTAGAGGGCATATCTCTAGAATTTACTCTAAAGTATGATCAATGTCTTTCACCAAAGTCTAGCAATGGTCCTTTCCAAGACATATTGACATCCTTTGATCTCATGATTGCTGATATTGAAGGAATCTTCAACTCGACACCTGATCCAAGTCCACTCAAAGATCAAGAAGATATTAAGCCACTTCCCATGCCTAATGAAGATATCCAAGAATCATTTATAAGCAATCCATCCTTTGAAACTGACCCATGTCAAGAACTTGATCCAAAGCATGATGAAAACAACTCTGAAACCATTGAAGATCAAGAATTTGTATATGCAAGATACTACAATGATCTAATGGACACTCTCCTATCTATACATAATGCACATATTCCTCCATCTACCCATGAGATGATTTCTATGGATAGACACGTAGATGATCTTCATTCAGAACGGGATCCCTTTACTCCTGACATTATTACACAAAAAGAGCAGGTTATTGATTCCTACAATCAAACAGAGTTGTCAACAACAATATTAGATATATTGCAAATTCAGACTAAGGACATCATGAATAAAGATATCAAAAATTATCCACTCAAGGAAAAAAGTCAGATAGAACAATATAATTTAGAGTTAGTGGAGCAAAAAATTGAAATAATGTCATCTACAGTGGTCATTTTTCAGAGCATGTTTACTGAAAAAGATATCTCAAAACAAGCAGAATCAAGGAATGAAGGTGATACTACCACCATACTGGGGGTAACTTCATCTCAAGCAAATGTTAACATAGGGAGCACGAAGAATCTTTATGGTGAAACCATTGCTAATACTAAAACCAGCCATGTCACGAATCTTCATCCACCCATCACCCCATCCAAAAATTGGGACCAATGTTAAAAGAAAGATTTGAATCAAAGTACGAAGAATATTATAAAAGAAAAAGAAGCTGAGAAGCATAACAGACAAATCAAATATAAATGGATACCAAAAAATACAAAGAAAGATTATCCCTATCAAACTCCATTAGTCAAAGAAACTATGGGGAAAAATAAAAAAGGGGAAAGTATCCATCAAAGATGTCCACAAAAGCAAAATCAGGATTTTTAAGTGACATACAAAGTATATCAATCAGTTGGTCCTAATTCCATGCACACTGCCGTATCCACCCATCATTGCTCACCTTCCCAAGTTTGGAGAGTCAAAGATTCCAAGCTATCAACCAATCCATCTCTTATCCCTAAACACACTACATCCATGTCTCCACGCATGATATCCAATTGTCAAATTGACCATGTATTGGCAATGACCCTTCATCATAAGGATTTAGAAGGCACTCTATCACGATGTGCACACCAAGACAAAGTCAACCCTGGTATCAACGAAGAATATCAGGAATCCCAAAAGCTACATTCAAGTGCATGTATCTTAGCAAAGCATCTCCTTTAGGAAGGATACCGATGGCACATTATGATAGAGGCATCTACATCAACACCACCAGGTGGTTCAGCATGAGCTTTAAACCTTCCAAAAAAATCCAAAAACTCAAAAAAAATGAAAATCCAAAAAAATCAGAAAAAGGATTGAAAAAAAAAAGTAAAGAGAAAAATCATCCTCTAGTGAAAACCGCATGGGCGGCGCTTTGGGCAAGACCATGACAAAAACCTAGCAAACAGGCGTCATGTGTAGAATTGAGCATCTATGTCCGCTAGTTCAGTTGAAAGCATCTCATCCCATCCATAATAAATTGAGCATTCCATCCATCTCAGCCATAATAAAACCATTCATCCATGAACCATTTATCCAATCCATTTTTTCCATTTGCATACATAGTCCAAGTTATCTTGATCTTGATGAAAATTTGGGGCACACTTTATGCTTGCTTATGGTAAACATCTTGACATGGGTCATTTTCATTGATCCTATCCTATCCAACGTTATCTGAGCTATGAAGCATTATCCAATGAGATTTCTTGATCCAAACACCTTATCTTATTGCAATATAATCCTTGACATCCTTGGCATGCTTTCCATATCTATCCATCCATACACCTATCCAAGCACCCATCCATGGCATTCCCTACATTGCTAGATATCGGGGGTAGATATTTACATCTTGCTTCGAGAATAAATCTTGATCTATATCCTCCAACTTATGTGGTGATCCAAACATTGGAAAACGTAAAATCAAATTGATCAAAGCATTTGTGATCCAGAGTCTGAATCACTAGTCTATGGCATATTTTCATGAGAATACATTCCTTATCAGTCTTCATCTTTTATCGAACATCAATCCAAATAATCACTATCAGTCGCATCTAAAGTTGCACCTCGAACATCACATCAAATCATTCAAACAACTTTTGTTCCAAATCAAGCTTCATCAATCATGATTAATTGATTCCAATCAATCCATAATCTTGGGATATCCTTCCCGATCATTGTGTTGCTTAACACTATCCTTACATTGTTGTGCATCCTCAACAATGTTATCGTCATCAATCTTGATCAAATCAAATCCAGTCAATCCATCATCATCTCGGGATATCCTTCCCAATCCTCGTGTTGCTTAAACACTATCCTTGCATTGTTGTGTATCCTCAACAATGTTATCATCATCATTAATCCATCGATTTGATCAGTCAACCTTAGCTTGGTCTTCAACAAAATCCCAAACAGAGAACTGATATCATCACACATGTCCATATCCTAATAATCAAAATCATGCGAAAATCCAAAAACATCCAAAACACAAGATCCAAAAAACATCAAAAACATATCAAAATCCAAAAACATTCAAAAAACATCAAAATCCAAAAACATTCATAAAATCTCAGAAAATGCCAAAACATCACAAAAATAAAAAATCAAAACATTTGTAAAATCTTGAAAATACCAAAAAAAGGATCAAAACATTCCAAAAACGTCAAAAACATCCAAATATTTGAAAAAATCCATCTATTTCATCTCGCTTGCACCCGCAATAATCAATCATCCATAATAAATTGATCGTCACCTTCATCCTTTGGCAACACAAATAGAAACAACCACAACAATCAGCAAAAGCAAGCTTCAATCGTAAAATCAAAAGCAAACAACAAATCTTTAAACGCAAAATCAAACTATTGATCATTTTCAAACATATCAGTCAACCTTATGTCAACAGCCTATCAATCAACTTATCAAACCATCATCATCCTATATAATGCATGTCCTAGGATATATTGTTATGACAATGGGCATCATTTTGGATATCACTTTGGATTCTTATCCTATCAAAACAAATCCCTTTTGGCTAGAGATATGAAGAACATTGACTTGTTTGCATACTTGGTATTTTCTTTTGATTTATCTTATTGCGCTCATTTCAAGGACCTCTCGATGATATCCGAATGAAGGATTTAGAGAGATAGGAATTGGGCAACGATCATTATCCTTTTGTCTATTGTGCTTGTTGGACATTCTTGTAAAATAACTTGGTGAATACTTGCTTTGTTAGGTACGTCCTAACAAGGTTTCTGTATGTCAAGTGTGAACAAGAATACTCAGATCTTCTTGTTGAGTCAAATTCCATCGCACTAGGTACAACACCATCCTGGTTCTTTATACCTTGATGCATCATATCTACATGTGTTATCAAACATAAGGTAAATAGCCCTTTTAAAAATCCCAATCCTTGATAAGCAAATCACCATCATTTATCATCTATCATCATCATTATCTCTAATAAAGTCTCCTCAAATCATGGACTTGTTGGATCCTCTTTTCATCATATCATTTCCGCACTAACATAACATCACCAATGCATCCATCATGCATCCATCGTGCATCCATCGTGCATCCACAAACCATCAGTATTTTGCATATCATCTCAAATGCATAATCATCATCATAATATAGATCTGTTAGTCTAAGCATCTCATAAATCATATCATTTGCATCATCATCCATAACCATCCATTTTGAACCTCTTTATCGCGAGATCAACCCTCAGATCGAATCTTTTTCGCTCAATCTCTTGAGGGGGCAATGTACCAGTGTACTTTCCGCTGGTGCAACTGAAAAAATTAGAATTTTTTTGAATTTTGATCGCAACAAGTTTATTCTTTGAACCAACACAACAAGTACATTGCTTCAAAGAGGGGAAAAACATAGACATGCAAAATTAACATTATGCAACCTCTCATTAAATCAAACACAACAAATCCATTCACTAGGAAAATCAGGTCTTTAGTCCTAAGGTTATTCATTTAAATAAATAAAAGGCTCACATCATCCTTTAATTAAATAAATCATACTTTATTTAATTAAAATCTCAAAAGTCATTTCTCATCCCTTTTTGATTTAAATAAATCAAAATATCAAGTCAAAAGTGTCAAAGCATCCTAATCATCATTAAATTAATCTAACCTTGATTAATCTAATCTAATGCATGTCACATTCTCTAGATTTTGCCACTTGCACAAATAAATCAATTTATTGATTTATTAAAATCATCATTTTCACTCAACATGCCATTTATGGGGAATATTCCCTCAAGTTTGAATTCAAAGACAAGTGGACATGTACACCCAACAAAGCATTTATGAGCTCTTACATGTCCCCTTGCACAAGTCAAACTCAACATTTATATCACAAATTCAAATTTGAAATTTCCCCCTCTTGGGCACATTTCCCAAATCTTGCACATGCATCAACCACTCACAAGTTGACAAGTGGCCTCTTTTCATTGGCCTATTCGTAGTCCAACATTGGTCCCTTTTCAACACTCTTACCATTTTAAAAGCTACAAATAGAGGCATCATTCTTCAAGCAAATCCTCCACAATCACTCATGTAAAGTCACTCTCTTCAGGAGAACTGATTTTGCCTACCATCACTCCATCCTCAAAGCAGTTTTATCACATTAGCTTATCTAAAGGGGTTGGGAAAGGGCTATTTTCCACAATAGCACCAATCCCCCCATAAGATCAAGTGTTTTCCTTGTTTTAGAATAGGGATAGTTATTTGTGTTTGTATTTGCTCAATTATATCATCATTTTCCTTGTTTTCTAACAATGCAGATGGATTTTATGGGGAACTCTTATTTTATACTTGCATTTTGATCTAACACTTTGAATGTTTGCTTTGCTAATGCAAGTTCGAAATGGGGTTCACAAGTATTTTAATATTATGTTGAGCTATTAAATGAGATTATTTGTTGTTGTTAATGTTGTTTACGATAATGGTGCAGAGGTTTTAACACATTAAGGGATCACCCTCCCAGGTCTTGCAAAGCCCAAAGTGTAGGAGGTCTTTAAAATTGTCGTTAGTTGTTCCAGGTCTTTAGAGTTTCCCTTGATTGGAATTGGAAATTCCATAAGTAAATTAGAAGACCAACATAGTTGCATTAAAAACAACCAACAGGTAGAGGGGAGAGAGATAGAGGGATTCAATGAGAGAGAGACGGAGGGAGTGGGAGAGAGATAGAGGGTAAAGGGTTAAGGGTAGAGGGGAGGGAGATAAGAGTGAGTGAGAGAGAGAAACTTGAGAGAGGGAAAGGGAGTAGGAGGGTGATACTTGAGAGAGAGAGGGAGGG
>VDFB02270651.1:372284378-372438612 GCA_007258455.2 Sequoia sempervirens
CCTCATTCTCTCTCTCTCTACCTCTCTCTACCACTCCCTCTCTAAAGTCTCTCTCTCACTCACTCTATATGAAGTCTCTCCCTCCTACCCCTTCTCCCTCTCTTAGGTCTTTCTCTCACTCACTCACTCCCTCTATCTCTCTTCCCTCCACCCTTAACCCTAAACCCTTAAACCATCCACCCTCTACCCTTAACCCTCCCTCCCTCTATCTCTCTCCCACTCCCTCTCTCTCTCTCTAAAGTGTCTTCAGTATCCTAACCCCCTCTCCCTCTCTTAGGTCTCTCTCTCACTCACTCACTCCCTCTATCTCTCTCCCCTTAACCCTAAACCCTAAACACTAAAACCCTCCCAAACCCTTGAACCTCTGCACCTCTACTCACCCTCCCTTCCTTTATCCTCCCACTCCCTCCCTCTCAAGTCTCTCCCTTCCTAATTTCAACCATAAACCCTTAAACCCTAAACTTAAACCTTCTATCCTCTACCCTCAATCTTCCCTCTTCCCTCCCACTCTCTTTCTCTCTCTCTCTCTCTACCTCCCTTTCTTCCCTTCTTCCCTCTTTTCTTTGTCTCCCTTCCCACCCTTAATTATTTTTAGAGCACATATCTTCTCTCCTTTCCCCTCTATCTCTCTCTCTCCTCTCTCTTTGTCTCTCTCTCGCCTTCTTCCTCTATGTCTCTCTCCCTTTCTTCTCTCTCTCCTTTCCTCTCTCCTCTCTCCTCTCTTCTCTTTCCCACCTCCACCTCCTAATTACTCTTGGGTATATGTGTGCAAAAATTGGATATCCGATTTATAGCACCAAAATATTACATTTTAAATTGTTTTTCAAATTAAATATTAGACACAAATTGGATATCCAAAACAAATCAGATATCTGATTTGTAGTAATTTGGCTTGGGCATTTCTATGGAGCAATGTACTGACACCCAACCCAAAAAAAAGTCAACTCAGGATTTTCGTGTTATTTGGCGAGTTCAAAATGCTACTTTTTCATGTTACCACTTTTTGGCCCATCATAGTCCTGCACATACCCAAGTCTGAATCAGGTAGTTGTTATTGCTAAGGTGGATCACTCCTTTCTTTGAAGGCCATACACTTATGATTGGGTCAAGTGTTCTTTTCTTTAGAAAATTCCTATTTCCTTTTTGATAGGTTAATTATGATTTGATTAGATGGGTTATGAAGCACTTATTTCAAACAAATATCTTTATGAAATAAGTATATTGTCATGAAATTAAATATGATTTGTATTCCAATGTAAAAACTACAAAGAATGGAAACAATTCTTTCAACACATAAACTATTATGTAGTAGTCAATTAAAATGAAAAAGCTTACTCTATATTAGTTAGGATCACAACTAAGAAAATTATCTAAAGTGACTTATTTATCCTAGAGGAACTAAGTATATAGTAGACAAAGAAAACCAACAAACCCACAATTACCCCTATTTTGAAGGAGTTTAGTTTTCTCCCCTTCCTAATCTCGCTAATATTGTCTAATTGTTTTAAAGAGATGAAGGGTCATAACACAACTTTATTCAACCCAGTAAATAGTTTGGTTAATGAAACTTGACAAAAGCAACAAAACAATTGCTACATTTGGCATTTCATGTTGAATGAAGACTGGAGACAATAATCTACTTATAGTTTAATAAAACACTATTTTATAAGAAGGCTTGACATTAGAAAGATAAGTGTTACTTATAGTTTAATAAAACACTATTATAGTTTTACCAACATATACTATTGTATGCTCGCATGGCTTCTTAGTTAATATTTGGGGAGATAGAGATAGATGGGGAGACAAAGAGAGAGAGATAGAGATATATGGGAAGAGAAAGAGAGATGGAAATATATGGGAAGATAAAGGAAGAGAGGTGGAGATAGAGAGTTGATGGATAGGGGGGATAGGGAGGGAGAGATGGTGAGAGATAGAGCGGGGGAGATAGAGAGGGGGAGGGAGAGAAAGGGGTATAGATAGAAAGAGATAGAGAGAGGAGTGAGAGGGAGATAAAAAGAGAAATAGAGATAGAGATATAGAGTAGGAGAGATGGAGGGAGAGATGGAGTGAATGAGAGAGAAAGGGGGGAGATGGAGAGATATCTCAATATATAGAGGGGGGAAGAGGGAGTGACATAGATAGTGGGAGATATAGAGATATAGAAAGCCATAGGGAGAGATATATCAATCACCCTCTCTATATCTCTTTCTATTCATCCTTATCTCTTTATCTCTCTACCTCTCTCTATCTCTGTCTCCCTTTCCATTTGTATGTTTTTCATTATCTCCCTCTCTCTCTATATTTTCTTCCCTATATTTATCTTTATCTCCTTAAGTGTGCAATGGGTACATTGAAGAGGTCTTAAAGGAGAATTATCATATCTTTAATCAAATGGCATGCTACCTTGACCATAACTCCCCAAGGACACATGCCATCCTTGGATTGTTGACATGAAACAACCAATCAAAATTTAGTTTCTCTCTTCATATTAATATATATTACTATTATATTAAATATATATTATATTAATTATATTTTGTATTATATAAAAATATATTATTATTAATTATTAATTATAATAATTTTATAATGTATTTAATAATTTTGTTAAAGAATATAATATATAATTATAATAAGTTGAATAATTATATTATTTATTATGTAAAATATAGCTAATATATACTTAACTATATTGTAGAATATTAAAACCTAGCTAAATGGTGCCAAAATTTTCAATTTAATTAACATACTATAAAACCTAACGAAACCAGGTTGTAGCTCATCAAATTGGATAAGTGAACTGTCAATACCAATGTCGAGGAAGAGTTTGGAGTAGTGAAAAAAAGATCAATGCCAGTGCACGAGGAAGAGTTTGGAGTTAAAACAAGGTCAATACCAGCACCAACAAAGAGTTTGGAGTGAAAACAATGTCAAAATCAGCGTCGAGGAAGAGTTTGGAGGAGTGAAAACAAGGTCAATACCAGCACCGAGGACAAGGTTGAGGGAACTCAAGAAAAATCGATGACCAAGGGGCAATGAGTACTCTAAGTTTGGCACCCCCATTCTCTTTAACCTACAATTTTCATGCCTAGTTTCCAAAGATCTTCTTGTACATTGGAACCCCCATTCTCGTAAAATGGTATAAGATAAGACAAAAAATAAAATAGCTTAGTCTTTCACATTTTTATCGACCAGCCTCAGATCTTGGAAAAACTCCCATAATCTACCCACATCTTGGTTGAGGTCTAGGATTTCATCACACATAGCTTTCATCGCATGAGTCTGAAGCAATTGTAGACTTAGCCCAAGTATATGCTAGGCTAAGGTAGATCTAATGAATCGAAATAGAGGCATACAATTCTTCTTTAATACCTCCACTGCAAACATATGCAAGGTGTTGGTTGTTTTTATGGTAAGTAGGTTGATCTTCTAATCTACCTATGGAATTGTCAATTCCAATAAAGGGCAGCTCAAAGGACCTGAACCAACTAAAAAGGATTTTAAAGATCTCCTACACTTTGGGCTCTGCAAGACCTGGGAGGGTCATCCCTTAATGTGTTTACAACCTCTGCACTATCATCATAAACAACATTAACAACAATAGATAATCTCATTTAATAGCTCAATATAATAGGATAATACCAAATAGAATTTGGTTGTTTATCAATAATATCAACTATTTTGAGCATGAGATAACTACAACATTTCATATTATAAGATAGTCATTGATTTGCAATTTGTAGCAATCTCTAGGTAAAGGAAAACAAATATTGAACCATACGAATAAGTACAACTTAGATCAGTGCCATATATCCATTGGAGGAGTCAAATTTATAAGCATCTAAGGGTTTATGACAGATTTAACACATAACATATAAGATCCTTGATAACATTGCTTTACAATCTCATCAATATGTATTCTAACCCAATACTACTTATCAAATCCTTATACATAACATATCCACCTACAATCCCATTCAAGCATTTTAATTAATTCCTTGAATTAAAGATAAAACAAGAATCATACACACCACAACAGTGAGATGAAAGAAAAAAACCTTTGATCATTTTATTCAAAATTCAGATATGCTTGTACAATGGAGAGACATGAGTTTGAATTAATCATATTAATTCAAATGCCAGTACTATCATAAAAAATCAAATCCCCATGAATTCAAAACCTACTACAGAATGACTCAAAACCTAAATTGCATTTTCCCTAAAACCATCAGACTTTACAATTTGCTCTGCAACTTCATCTAGACTCTACCAAAAATATCTAACTTGCTAACCCATACTTTTGGCCTTGAAATCCTTCTTATAGAAAAAGGAGTAAACAAGCATTAGGCCAAAAAGCACATGTGTCACCAGCCAATTGGACCGCCGTGTGATATTCCAAAAAGTAACGGCCCAAAAGATCCCACCCAAGGTGTAAGATAAACACTAGGGTTTTACATGAAGACAAAGGTAAAATCCCAACCTTAGCCTTTTCCCAAACACCATAGATGACCAGAGACATAAGGCAAGATAAAAATGGAACACAAAGAGCAAAATTTTGAAGTTCCATCACAAGGAAAGGTCTCCTCCCTTCTTGGTAGTGATAACCTCCTCCACACACAATCCTTAAAAATTATGAATAGAAGAATATAATCTTTGAAGAACTCAAAGTTGATTCTCTCCTACTTGATGCAATTAGTCATTTTATCCTTACAAACATTTATAGTGATTACCAAAGGCACATAAACCAATTCTTCATAATAGAAGAATTTGATCATACTTTTTCAATGATGGCATTATGAGAAAACCTTAGGTTAAATGAATAATTCCTAACTAATTTCTTTAAATCATGTCCAACCATATAAGAGAAGACCGCTGCTATGTGTACCTGGATACCATGGAGAAAGGCTCTTTGGGCTCTTTCATCAATCATCCTACCTTAAAACATACCAAAAGTCTCCTAGCAATTAGACATAGGAAGATTTAAGATGACTTAAAAAAAATTATTGCCAAAGCATAACTTATGATGACTTAACCAAGCCTAGTACACACTCCCTCCCCATTAACCACTTAGACATATGAAATTAGATGTAAATTTTCTGCTATTTTTAGTCATGTAGGTGTCCAATAAACCACTTGGTGGTGTTTCCCTTCAAGTTTATTTACTTGAATGAAGAGAAAAATTCCTTTGATTACAATTAGAGAATACATTTGAGCCTTGGTTGTGTAACTGGTGGACCATAGTCACATTTAACACTTGTTACAAAGTTTGGGAGTTAAAATGTTAAGTAGATTTGATTTGTGATGGACACATTTGGATGGTAGTAACAATAACTTGCAATCTATCAAGACTTGATTACCTTATAACCTATGAAATTCTAGCGATGAAATGATAGATTAATCATAATGTCACCTTAGGATCACATCACCATGAAAGAAATTCATCCAACATCCTTATAAGTGCAGGTACCACCAAATAGGTATTTTTCAAATATGTCTTCCTTGAGCGAGGGAAATTCAGGAAGAGAAGAGGAAAGCGAGACATGTAGTATGTCTAAAAGAGGGAGATCAACTAGAGGTCAAAAGATTAGAAGAAAATTTTGTAAACGCATGGAATTTTTTCTTGCTGAAGGGGGGTCATGTTCTTATGATGATGAGAGCATAGGTGATGTCAAGGTTCCCTTGAGGTAAAAACATATACGGAAACAATGGGTACCCAAGGAACTTCCTCCAATAAACACTGATTTTTGTGTCAACAAGAGGATATATCGCATATCACCATCGTCATTACATGGTTTGGGCCTATTTTGCATGGACAACATAAAGGTCTGTTACAACAAAGTTACTGAATTGATGGAGTATGTTGGACCTTGTTACAATTACAAAGATTGGATGCAACTGGTTTGATATGCATGAAGTATGCGTAGGTATGCACTGTCAGCAAATTATATACAGCTAAAAGATAAGGATCAAAATAAAGGAGTGGCTATGTACATTGACAGAAGGACAAAAGAATCAGGGAATATTACAGGGTTTATAAACAATACATGACCTAGGTCAACAAATAAGAAACCCAATTGCATATTTGAGGCACGCAAGGGAAACCGTGTATTCGTATGTGCGATAAAATCAATAACTACAGGGGAAGAGTTGCTAATCGATTACAATTTGAATCGCTTAGTTACAAACACATTTACTATGGGGTTGGTATGTACTATGTACCATTTTACCCAACCTCCAATTAATGACTCCAATATACCATTTTATTCTTATATTTTTTTCGTAAGTCTATCGATTTCATTTCGATAATGTTTTTTTATATTTAATTTTTGTCACAGTGGGACATTGATCGTATGGAGAAGGCTCCAACCCATAGCACAGATCGTGATGTATCTTTAGGTGCTTCTACCCGACAGGTTTACCTCATTGTAATTGTACAAATTAGATACGAGCGAAATGTTTTCTTATTATGTTGTTTTCATAAGTTTATTGGGTTAATTTTGATAATGTTTTTAATATTCTTGTTGCAGTCGACTGATTGGGGAAAGGCACCACAGTAGATGAGAGCATCCATAGGGAGGTGCAGTCAATATTATGTGATGATGACATCACTTATTCAATAAACCCTCTCGATATGATAAGGAAGACCCAAAAAAATGCAATGAAGAAATCCTTAAGTTGTTAGTCATAGTGCCTCAAATAGATGAGATAAGAGAGGGTTAAAATATTGACTGAGAGATCACAAAACTTGCAAGTAAGCTATCATGAGGTCTTTAATTATAACATAAGTTCATTCATGGTTTTATATTTTGTACTCTTATGTCATGAACTAAAATATGTGTTTTTTTAAGGATTTTTTGCGTCCTCATGATGCTCCTAGCCATGATCAGGGTATTGCAAGTGCTGCCCGAGGAGTAGGGCTTAGTACAAGTGTCCATCCTAATCTTCCTACGCATACATCACATCATCTGACCCCATCATCCATGCCTATATTGTCGTCTGAAATGTCGGCAACACATACCATGCAGGCATCCGTTAGTGCACCCTTTGGTAGTGAACACATGCTAGAGCATGTGTTAGGACATGTACCTAGAGATGTAGAGGCCACTAGTACTGGTGATATTTTAGCAGCATTTCCTAGATCTTCTTGTATTACTAGTGCGGGAACATTGCTGGTCACATTTGTGGTGACCAAGGATTTCATTCCCATAAAGATAGAGAAGGTCCCAGGTACTTTAAAATGTTTTAATTATTATTATATATAATCCAATTGAAATTTATTTATTGATCACTCTTTTTAGACTATTGATCCCATGATCATTTTGCAAGAAATGATGTTTTTTATAAACATCTAAGTGATATTACATTGGAGCTCTTCAAGCCCACCATACGTACATGATGGAATGCCCAAAATCAAGATTTAAAAGATGAGCTCATTAACCATTTAGTTGTTCTCTTCGGTGATAAAACATTCAACCGAACCAAGGTCTTTAAGAAAGTTGGTACCTATCTAAAGTATGTGAGGGACCAATATAGGTCACATTTAGAGAAGAAAAAAAACTACGAGCATCCCCCCATGATTCTAGAGAGGGAGTGGAAGGACCTTGTGTTGGATGGAAAGGAGAAGGCTGAAAATGAAAAAGGAAATACACCACCAGGCCAAGGAGGGTATGTGATACTATCAAAAATGTAATTATATACTGATTACTCTTTCTTTTTACATAATCTAACATATTTCAAAATTTTCATAGGCTTCCTGAAACATCGAAGGAATCAAAGGCAAGACTAGAAAACATAGGCAACACAAACTTGGCTCTGGTGGTTATATAAAATTAGTTGCACGAATTGTAAGTATCAATAAATGAAATATTGTATCCAAATAATAAATTGAAAAAAAAATTGGTTTTATCACACCATAGAAGCAAAATTCATGATCTTATGCAAAAATGTAGGGCTCTGAATTCAACAGAGTTCCCACAAAATATGACCTGAAGATTTCCTTCCAGCAAGGCTATGGAGCCATGGTTGAACGCCTAAGAGTCTTGATTGGGAAAACACAATCTTCAATTGCATCTGACACACAGGTAAATAAACTCAATAAAGTTTACTTAAAATTGAATACTTGTGCAATCTATTCAATATTAATTTCCACCATCAAGTAATTACATGCCTATTTGTTTTAAACATTCAAGCAATGATAATACTGCACATGACATTGGAATGCAACCTGATGAGGGTGGAGCACAACCTATAGATGAAGGTCATGGTGTGCATCCCGGTACTTTAGAGCATGTAGAGCGTGATCAACATGTTGAGCATGATCAGGCTAGAGAAGATTAGGAACATGATGTGGCCCCATCAGGTAAAGAGGACCACTCTAAAGTTCTTTTAAACATATTTAATTGCAATTGGTGTATTAATTAATGTAACCTTTCATGTTTCAACTTTTGAGCATGTAAAGTGTGATCAACATGTTGAGCATGATTAGGCTAGAGAAGATCAGGAACATGATGTGGCCCCATCAGGTAAAGAGGACCACTCTCACGTTCTTTTAAACATATTTCATTTCAATTAGTGTATTAATTAATGTAACCTTTCATGTCTCAACTATAGATCGGGATTTAGAGGGTGTTTAGCATGTTGACCATGACTCTATAACAGAAGTTCAAGAACATGATGTGGATCCATCAGGGAAAGAGAACCACTCTAATTTTCTTTTAATTAATGAAATACTTGTAACAATAATAATAAAACATATTAGTTTAACATTTCTTTGTTATTGCAGCAAACCCCCCTTGTAGCGACGTCCACATCGTGAGCAAACGACTAGGCATACATTAAGATCACGAGCAGAGGGTAGAACAACTAAAGGGGGGATGGATGATTTAGAAAATGATACTCCACTTCATATTTTTTTATCTTTAAAAAAGAAACAAAAAAAAAGTGATTGTAATGATATCATGACAACCATATTTTTGATAATATGTAAAAACTGGAAGAATGAATATTATATGTTAATGAAGGAATGTGAATATGTTAATTAATGAATGTTATATGTTAATGAATGAATGTTATATGTTATTAATGGATGAATGAATGAATGTTATATGTTATTAATGGATGAATGAATGATTAATGTTATATGATTGGGTATGGGGAATTGAGAGTGATGTGAGGGGGGGAGGGGCGAAATGAGCTTCCACCGTCACGTGGTTGGCCCTGTTAAGTAGAGAATATTAAACTCTTCTCAAAAAAAAGAGAAGCTCAATAAGGTAATTCAATTTTCAATATAATAAATGCATCATTTGAAGCATCAAACCAATATGCAAAGATGAAAGAAAGTGCTAACTTTTCACTATGGTGGCAGAAAAATGATTCTTTATACCCTGAATCCATGCTCTGCACATAATTTGAAGTTATCTCCATTCCAATGTTCTGAGTTTAGTTTGTTTGTATGGATTTGTATGAATACCACATTGTGTTGTGTGTGGATTTGGTTTCAAAGCTTTGTTTCTTCTATTTTTAGTGGTGACATAACTCTAAAATTTGACTTTTGTGCATAACAAGTTAGTGGAAAAATTGATAGCTCTGAAGGGTTTAGAGGCTCGATTGAGATAGATACATGGATATTTGGATCTTGTTGTTGATGGGAGGCTTTCACTTAACCATGAAATTTTGAACCATCTGCAGGAATGCAAAAATTTCTCTACTTACATTCATTCTTGATCATAAATGTTGTAAATGATATTAATGCTTCAAACTTAATATTTATTTCATTGTTATAATGATCAAAATGTTATACTTTGCTATACATTCAAGAATTCTCTTTCCCCCTACCCTTTTCTCTCTCCCCCCTCCTTTTAAGAATTTTCTTTGTCATAAAAGATTCACATTTCTGTCTCATTTACACAAATTTATCTGAAGCGCTAGGAGTGAATAAAGATATGTAAAAGATGATGGATTATGTCTAAACAACAACTTTCCATCTTATAGCTAATTAAATCCTTAATATTTGAATAGTTTAGAGATCGAATAATGCTTTTATATGCATGTGTAGCAATAAAGGAGCCTATATGAAGATTGAAATTTAAAGCATCACTTTGGCATTTTCCTTAGGCAATGAAATGATATTTTGACTATTACAAACCTACACGCACATTGATATTTTTTGTGCATTGTATTGAGGAAATTTTTTTCTCTTACACCTACCCTCAGCTAGACATGGAGGTATATAATATTGGTTTCTGGGTTTATTCTGTAAGTAGTTAATTTCACAGAGGACGACTAAAATTTTCTTAATGTCCTGTCAAGTGTGAAAGCATATGAATCACTTGTTGAAGGCACCATTTTGTATTCATCCAAAAACTGGTTTGTTCTTTTTTTTTATGTTTCTTGCATGTGTTGATTTTAGGCTCTAGAGATGTAGCTCGGCTCTTTCCTTTGCACTTTTCATCTATTTTGATGATTACAGTAGATTGTCCTCATAATTTTTCATGTAGATCTATTTGTAACCTTATTTTCTACCAATCAATTTGCAAACTAGTCACATATTAAGGACCATTTCACTAACTTGTAGTCATCCATTACTTCATATGTTGCAGGTTGTGTCTGTGTGCCAATAAATCTTGATGATTGCGAGAACTTTAATCCTACAAGTGTACCCAATCTTTCTCAAGTAAAAGTCTTATCTTATTTTATAGTACTTTAAATGGTTAATTAAAGGTGCTTCTTTAGATCTAAGATAGTTGAACCCTAGATTTAAAATATGGTATTAGATGGGCAGTATAATGATAAAACTGAGGTCCATTGAACACAAATTATGAACATAATTTACTAGACTATGAATAGTATTACAATTATAATTATTTCTCCTTTACCTACCTTTGCATTAATGAAAAAGATAGCAGATATTGGAAGTTCATTACATGTCTTATGTATGTGTTAATATTTTAATTTTGTTTAACTTGTTCAAGAGCTTGATTAGGTCAAGAATATGTTCTACAAGCTCTGTTCTCTTGACACTACTCAACATTTTCCCTACACATTTTCTCTTCAATCCAAATGTTTCTTAACTCCTTCCCTTGTTAGCCCTTGGTTGTTCTCAAGTGTAATTCTTTCTCTATGCATCTTGCAGTCTATATGTATGATTAGTCATCTCTTATGAAGCATGGACAACCTTTCATGGAATTTTTGTTGTAATTAGACAATTTCCATTGTGAGAATTATCATTTAATTTGTATGGAAGTAAGTCTTTTTCATATTATTTGACTAGGTATTGTAAACTTGTCTTTGTAGGATTCTCTAGAGGGGAACAACAAAACTGTGATGATAGGTAGAGTTGTACAACACCATAAATCATTTGGAATTATCAATATATTTCTTATAGAATACTCTGTGCAAGTAAAATGGAATGTGCAATGACAATTGGTCTCAAATTCAAATATGAATATAAGTACATTATACAGAAGAAGATGGTATCTATTCTATGATTTAAAGAACCCAAAAATAAGAAAATTAATAGGTTCCATTTGTTTACTTGCTTGTAGAAACTTGTTTAATCAGTGAGACCCTCAGAATGTCTTGTTGATAACCAGCAGTTTTAAAACCTCCTGAAGAGTTCAGATCGGTGTGACATTGGATTTGTCTTGCTGATAGAAGTCATCAACAAGACATGGACTATTGAAGTGAGTTTTCTATCCTATACTGATGATTGATCTCTCACCGATGGGTTGGCTTCGGTGGTCATCGCCAAGAGTCTCCAGGATGGTACATTTCAACAAAAAAAATTTAAAAAAAATTCCATTGTTTCGTTGCAATTTCAATGAAGGCCACCAACAAATCACTGAAAAGGTCTGGCAAAGTTGCTATAGCTGCGACGAAGGCTTCGTCGTAACTCCTTGCCCATTTTTTTGGAATGGTGATGAACTTCTGGTGTTGTTTCGACGCTTCAGAAGAGCCATTGTAATTGCATTTTGGTTGTAATTCGTTGGTGGATACACGAAGTTTTTGTTGATATTCTGACAAACATCTGAGTCATTTTATGATGTCGACAACCGACGAATTTGCACCATTATTTCAATGTTTAATTCATCGTCAAAATTTCAACAAAAAATAGAGATGAAATTTTTTTCATCAATTCGTCGATTTTATGACAAATGTTTGTCGAATGACCGACGAACATTCATTGGAAAATGGAGTCAAATTCAATAGTGTAATTAGAGAAAATACAGATCTATGATTGGTGGGCTATTGTATCTTACTGCTACCAGATTGGACATCATGCATGTAATATGTTTAGTTACCAAATTTCAAGCAGATCCTAAAGAGGCACATGTTACAGCTATAAAGATGATATTAAGATATCTTAAAGATACACTAGATTATGGCTTATGGTATCCTAAGGATGTTGATTTCACTTTGAGTGCTTATACTAATGCAGATTGGGTTGGTTGTGTGGATGAACAGAAAGTACCATTGGAGGTGCTTTATTTCTTGGTGGAAGATTGTTTTCTTGGTTGAGAAAGAAACAAGAGTCAGTTTCTTTATCCATTGCAAAGGTAGAATATATTGCTGCAACATCCTACTACACACAGGTTTTGTGGATGAAGCAAACTCTGAAAGACATTGGAGTGATATGTGATGAGCCTATTCCTATTTTTTGTGACAACACAAGTGTTATAAACATTTCAAAGAATCTGGTAATGCATGCAAGAAAAAAACACATCTATCAGATATCATTTCCTAAGAGATAAGGTGTTGGAGAATAAAGTTAGGCTGGAGTGCATGTCAACGAAGGAACAAATTGTAGATATATTTACAAAGGTCTTTCCAAAGGATACTTTTGAGTTTCTGAGGGAGATGTTTGGGGTTATTGGCCCTCTGAACTAGGTGCACATGGAGGTGCATCAGTCTAGTAATTTCACATATTCTTCATTTTTCTTGACTGATGAATGGGTCTACTTTGTAGGGGGAGTAGAAAATTTTTTCATTGTTGTAGTATGAGTTGAATGGGTGTACTCCTAAGGGGGAGTAATCAGAGCTTTGATCTTTTCAATTAATTTCAAAGGGGGACAGAAAATCTTGTGAAAAATAGTAGAAGAAAGAAGGAGAGAGAGTCATGAAGAGGAGGAGAGTTGTCTTTGATGGCTTTTCACATCATGTGTTTCCATCAATGACAAAGGGGGAGATTGTTGCAAGTATGAGCAAGTCTGGTGGTGTTGTCATTAATGTTTTCATTGATGTCAACACAATTTAGTATGTTGTAGATTGTGCATGTATAGTTCAGATATTGTTGATATGTTGTGTGTACATGGAGCTATCCTTATGATGTTGCAGAGGTGCTGAAATTATGAGTTTCCAAGTACTTTTGAGAAAATTCATAAAGAGTGAAGTCAAAGTTATCTATGGGTTCAAAATGTGCTTTGGTATGTGCTTCGTATTGCTTCTGTGTTGATCCTATGCTTGTGCGGATCTGAAGGTTTATTGTTGATGATCTGATGGTGATATCTCTTGATTTGTAGCTTCTAGTTTGATGGTGTGTGAAAGTTGTGTTCATTAGTGTGTGAACTGGTTTGGTAGAGTTGCTTGTCTGTGGACTAGGAAAAATAATTCTACTTCACAATCCTTCATTATTTTTTTTCAGATCTTGCGGATTTGGAATATTTCTTGTAATGGTATTCTCAGAGTTCTCGAAAAGATGTTTGTGGTTTAGTGATCCAGAATTAGAGTTTTAGAGTTTTTGTATGTGTTTGCACAGTCCATATGGAATGATGGAAGGAGTTCTATGTTCAAAGGTTGTTACACTTGTTGTGGATGTATCTGAAGGAACCAAAAAAGTGTTCTCATGCATAATGAAGTGTGTTGCGTCATCCGCATGTTATCTTCTTGTTGGGAAGTGTGTACTTTAATGTTCATTTGTGTTTTCATTAGGTTTGGCCAACCTAGTGTTTACACATCATATAAAGAATTAAAATTTCATTAAGGAAGCGTATGGTTGATTCGAGAAATTATTTTTTTGTCTTGGTTAAGTGTTTAATTGGTCCACTCTCATTCCTTTCCACCATGGGAATGTTGAGCTACCAACCTAATTTGAATTTATGAAATGAAGCGTATGTGGCTGACCTTGGAGAAAGTTTCTAAGGTTGAAGATGGTATAAATGCAAGTTGAGATGGGAAGAATTAAGATATACACAAGTAATGAAGTAAGCCACAAGTGAAGAGAAAAAGTGTGTGAAAGTGAGTTGAGGCAGTAGTACTTCATTGTGACATTAGATTCTTGAAATTAAGGAGTGAGTTGAAGGTTTCTGCAATCTTCTATTGAAGGTTGCGGATGTGTGTAAATTGTTGTGGTGGATCTTTTTGTTATCTTTTGGATTTGTAGATAGTGAGCCTCCCTGTTAGACATTGAGTCCTTTATATAGGCAGTGAGCCTTTGTATCTGGACAATGAGTCTTATTATGGGTAGTGATCCTTCTTGTATTCAATTTTTCTATCACTTTATATTGTGAGCTAATCCTCACCGTGGTTTTTCCCTCATTGGGTTTTCCATGTAAAATCTGGTGTTCATTGTGTTGATTTTTCTTTTTGTTATCTGTATCTAATGTTCTTACTTAATGACGGAACAATGTGGTTGTGAAGTTAATAAGTGTTTGAAGTTTTGTGTTTGAATTTTGTGACAACTGATTCACCCCCCCTCTCAGTTGTCCTACACCTTTTAACACAATCCACTTTGAAACATAGAAGTAGAAACAAAATTAGATCACTTGTGAAAGAGGATGGCTCAATTATGACCAATGAAAAAGATATTGTGTGGGAAGTTGGTAACTTCTTCTCTACCCACCATAGGGCCCCTGGCAATGTACATCAGGTAAATGCTAACTTTATTGATCTAATCCCAAAAGTAATTTATGATATCGATTTAAATAAGATGACTAGTATTTTTTCTATGGAAGAAGTAAAAAATGTAGTGTTTTCCTTTGAAGCTTTTAAAGCTCTTGGCCCTGATGGTTTCCCTCTTTTTTTTTCCAAACCTTTTGGGATATAGTTAAAAATGATCTTTTCAATGTTGCTAGGGATTTATTTAGGTCGAGTAGGTTTCTAAACCAATTGAATGCTACTTTTATATTCCTTATCCCAAAAAATTTCGATGCCTTAGCCATGAAAGATTATAGACCTATTATTCTTTGCAACACGGTCTATAAATTTTTCTCAAAAATATTGTTGTTTAGACTTAAACCGGTGCTTGGTAAAATGATTCCCTCAAACCAAAAAGGTTTTTCCCAAAGAAGAAATATTCTTGATGTTGTTATTTCCACCCATGAAATTATTCACTCAATGGATCCTCTAAGAATCCTAGGAGGGCCTTCAAAATTGACATTTCTAAGGCCTATGATAGAGTCTCTTGGCCTTTCCTTTTTGTTGTTCTTAGAAATTTTGGGATAGAAGGAAGATTCCTAAAAATGATCTTTGATTGTGTTACCTCCTCCATGTGCTCTTTTCTGGTTAATGGAGTCCCCCAAGGTTTTTTTTCTTGTGTTCATGGGCTTAGGAAAGGTGACCCCCTCTCTCCCTACCTCTTTATCATTGTTTTTGAAGTTCTTTGCAGGAATATCCAAAAAATGGTGGACTCAAAAGCTCTCAAATGTGTTAAAGTTTCCTCATCTCTTATGCCAGATTCCCATCAATAGTTTGTTGATGATACTCTAATCTTCAGTGAAGCCTTGGTGGGGGAAGATGGCCTCTGGAAATAGGTTCTCATGACTATGTTTTTGTTTCTGGCTAGTATATTAATTATGAAAAAATAAAAAATACTTCTCCAATACTGACCAACAGATTAAGGATAGAGTGAAAAAAATCCTGGGATGTCGAGAAGCCACTTTACCTAATGCCTATCTAGGCCTACTATTGATCTCTAAGAAGCTAGAAAACAATTACTGGAATTAGTTGATTGAAAGGATCCAAAACAAACTTGTTGGATAGAAGGGGAAGCTTCTTAGCTTGGCTAGCAAGATTCAACTCCTTAAATCCTCCCTTCAGAATATTCTTATATACTATCTATCCCTTTTCAAAATCCCTGCCTCTATTGGGGAAAAGATAGAAAAGATTCAAAGAAAATTTTTATGGTCGGGAACTGAAGAAAAAAATAGACTGTCCCTAGTTTGTTGGGAAAAAGTTACTCCTAAAAGGAGAAGGGGTCTAGGATTAAGAAGAATATCCATGCTTAACAAATCCCTAATGACTAAAATTGGTTGGAATCTTCTGGAAGGCTCTAAAGATTGAGTAAAAATTTTCCAAGCTAAATACTTGAGGAAGAGGAATCCTAGATGTATTCTCTCATTATCTGATCTAACTAGTGGTTCAACATTATGGAATCATCTTGTTAAATTAAGGAATGTGTTGAAGTTTGGGGTTATAAAGAGAATTTGGAATGGGAATAATACTAACTTTTGGAAGAACACTTGGATTGAGACTTCAACCCTGTCCTCTTTAGAAGATCTTAATCCTCTTAAACATAGCCTAAACAAGATCTATGGTAAAAAGGTTTTTGACTATATTAACTGGGAGTTGGAGGAACAAAAATGGAAGGAGTTCAAATTTTTATTAAGGAGGGACAATCTAAGAGGCCAGAGATAGGTGAATTGGGATCCAATCCTCATAAGAGCGCATAATTTGATTGGGGAGGTAAAGTGGTTTTATAGAGAAAGGGAAGATGAGTGGCTTTGGAAAGGTAGCTCTTTAGGTTGTTTATCAGTCAACAAGGCTTATGAAGAATTGGTGAAGCCTCGGGATCTTGCTTCAGACCATTTTTGGGATAGGGTGTGGCTAAAGAACTTGGTTCCCAAAATTCACTATTTCTGGTGGACTATGGCTCATGGTAAAATTATCACTATTGATAACCTAGTTAGGAGGGGTTTCCAACTGGTTAATAGATGCTCACTTTGTAAAAAGGAAGAGGATTTAATTATTCACATTTTCTTTCACTTCTAATTTCTGAGGGAAGTGTGGTCTTGCTTCTTGTTGTTGCTTTCTTCAGATTGGGTGTTTCCTAATTCAATTAAGCTATTTATAGAAAGCTGGTCAAATTTCCCTTTTTCACATAATGTTATTGTTGATCTCTGAAACCAAGTTCCTCCATTTGTCACCTGAGGCCTATGGAAGGAAAGGAATAATAGAATATTCAAGGATCTAGAGAGAAGTAGCTAGGGGGTAAGTCTGATCATAAAAAGTTAGATTAAGGAAAACATCAAGGCTGGAAGATATAGCTTCTCCAAAACCTAGCCTAACTACAAAGAAATGAGGATTAAGCAGAACTGGGGAATAAGGAAGGATCTAACTAAACTCAATTGGTCAAAGATGCTAACCAGAATGGCTACTATGTGGATCCCTCTACAGAAGAATTCGATAAAGTGTAACTTTGATGGGTGCTCAAAAGGCAACCCGAGACAAGCTGGAGTAGGGGGTCTATTAAGAAACCATAAAGGAGAGTGTATAGTGAGCTTTGGTGAGAATATGGGGGTCTGCTCCAATAATAAAGCTAAAACTATGGTAGCACTAGGGGGCTTCAATAATCTTAAGGAGCTGGGTTATAAAAATGTCATAATATCAGGGGACTCTAAGCTTATAGTGGAAATTTTGAATGAAGAGGTTGTGCCACCATGGAAATTAAAAAATATAATTGATAAATGTCAAGTCATTAAGAAGTCTTTTACCAATTTCAGGGTGCAACATGTTTATAGAGAGGAAAATAAAGCTACCGACTGTGTCGCCAACGTGGCGTTGAGTTGTATGGGATGGACCTTGTGGACTAATGGTAATATGTCAAAGTCTTTATGAGACTTAATCCTAAATTAAAACTTTGAAAATGAGTACCATATGCAAAAATGAAAGATTGATGTTATGCATCAAATATGAGTACCAAGTGGTGCTTATTAGCTTTCTGTGTAATGATAGCATAGGAAGTATGAGATTGTATCAGATGATCTCAGAAAGAGGTAATATTAATTATTCTTCCTTCATGGAGGTGACCAAAAATCACATGAAGATAATCAAGTTGTTAAGGGTTGTCATTTCTATCCGTGTTGATTTTCCTTGTGTTAGCTATTCCCACATTTCTAAAGTGGATAAAGGTATGAAAATTAATGGGGATTTTAATACTTGTAAAAAAAATGATGGGATTCTTGTACCGGGAAATGTGTTGTTGGCCTTAACAAAAAGAAACTTCTTGATTCACCATTCTTTATCAGCTCTATGTGTAATTTGGCGTAAGAGTGTTTGATGCATTCTGTAAAGAAAGGAGTGGGAGATTATGAAGAAAAGTTCATCATAGCTGAAGAATTTGCAGAAAAGAAAAATGGGAGGACCAAGGAAGCAAACTTAGCCTCCTAATTGTCAAGCCCTAAAATAGATTGTGGATTTATGGAGAATGCTTGAAAATGTTGGTATGGTTTTGTTCTTCCAATCCCTGAAGGGATACAACGAGAACCTAATGGAAAATTTTACCAACTCCTAGAGGAATGGTAGCATTACCATTGGAGCGGTGAATTTTGATGTAACGACAAGATTCATAGCTAAAGCAACAAGTCTACAAAATCAAGGGATTAAAGTTGCAAATAAAAGCGAGGTGGACTACTAGAGGTTTGTCGACAAATTCCTGCATGAAGGGGAGAACATCAAAATATTTCAGAACGGGTATGCAAGATTGGAACTCCCTCCTCCCTTTTCTTTAGTTATCTTGTTTGTTATGTGGTACTTTACTCTTAAGGGAAGGTATATGTTAGTACATGTGTACCATTTTCCCCTGCTAAACCACATTCGGCATTGTGAGAGAGTCAATTTTCCTTTTTATCTATTGTCCTCCCTGCAACTCAATATTGAGAAGGGTGCCACTCCTCCCCTCCATCAAGGTCTAATGCTAACCCTGTATAAGTATTCTCTAGCATTGAATCCCCATGGAAACCCTTTGGCTGGAAGATATCAGAATCCTAGTCATTTTGAAGAGGATAATGAGGAACATCTTGTGGATGAAAACCTTGTTGTTGTTGAAATCCCGGCTGAGGAACCTAACCCTTCCCATCTCTTGTTGTTGTTGTTAGGAGGGTGCTTATTACTACAAAAATATATTCCCCTATGGCCAATGTGTCCAACCCCTCAACTCCTATGTCGCAGAAGAGTGAAGAAATTTTTTTTTTTGAGATTGAGCTCATCAGAGCTATGCTAGAAAAAAAGCAAACACTCGCCTTTGCTGATGGAACTTCCCAAGGTGAAGAAACCAAAAAGAGACTTAAACCCTAGTAATTCCATTAATAATACTGAGGAAGGGACTCAAAATGAGGAGGTGAAGGAGTCTTTGTAGGGGAAAGGGAGTGGAGGGAGTGGTGGGAGAAAGTCAACCTGCCTAGCAAAAGCAACCTTGAAGGGCAAAAAGGGAAAACAAAAAATGATTTTGTCTGATAAAGACCTGGGGTATAAAGAGTTTGAAGCCCAGGAGGAAGAAGATTCAAAGGATATGGACTTCCAGGACTTGGCTTATGATATGGGGGAAGAAGGATCAGAGGAGGATAAAGAAGAGGAAGAGGATGAAAAAATTAAAAGATTTGAGGATCATTAGAATGAGGTTGAAAATCTACAAGAAGTTGGGGATTTGGGTATGGAGAATAAAATAGAGGACTCAAGCAATGAATTTTTAAAGAGTAGAATAACATTTCTACAAGTTTAGTTTGAAGATATGGAGAAGGCTTTAGTTACGCTCATGAAGGTAACTAACAAACTGATGAGGAGGGCGATGCTGGGAGCTACTTTTGGAGAATCCAAAATTACCAGGAAGTTGAGGAAACAAGGGAAACTTGATGTCTTAAATATGTTAGACGAGACCTAGGGACCTGAATGGAGAGAATACATTGCTCTCATGGGCGAGTATGGGGACCTGTTGAAGAAATCCAATTAATGGCTTTATGTTGTTGCTTTGATGACTATGATGAGTTTTTTTTCCTTTTGTTTTAATCTCTTAGACTGCTATTTTATTATAGCTATGATATGGTGGAATACCACTTGGGACACTGTTGAATTAATTAATGGTTTACATAGATCTAAGCATGCTAGTAGAAACTTACTATTTTTTATTAGTACTGGTTGGACTATGGTTACTATGTTACATGTTGGCCTGCGAGCTAATACTGTTGTTGTTTTTTGGTTTGCTGGTGGTACTGTTTCCCACCTTTTTTTGTTTCCTTTTTGTTTGTTGTTGTAACCATGGGATTAGGGCCCTTCCCTTCTTATCTAATCAAAAAAATTCATGTACTACTATTATGATATAAAAAGAGAGAGAGAATAGTAAGAAAAAAATATTTTATAAGCTCTCAATTTAAAGATATAATTAAAATAACCTTAGAATCAAAATAGGTGCATGTACTAATAAAGGAAGTTGAAGTTATACCTTTGTAACTAGTATGAAAGTTATGTAGTAATAAAGGTAGTTAGAGTTAAACTTCTTTGATGAGCACATTGTAACTAGGGTTGGAATGCTTGTATCTTTAATATGTGATAATTAACCTACATTGAATTATTTTTAGATTATTGAATTAACTTATGATCACAAGGTAATAATTAAATATTCTTCCAATTATTATCCTCAAGATAATGGTGTTGTACAATCTACTAACAAGAATTTTTATTAATAAATTATTGGATAATAATCCTAGAGTCTAGCACACACAATTGAAATTTTATTTAAATATTAATAGGATCATATTAAAGTCTACCTTAGGTACTTCCCCTTATCCTTTGATGTATGCTCAAGATTTCTCATTTTCCCTAGAAACCTTAAGAAATTTACCTTGAAATTTATGAAAGAGTACATGGATGTAGATGATAATATTGAATCTAGACTCTTGAATTTTCTATTATTAGAATAAAATTAGAGATGTTTCTATAGAGAAATTTATCAAATACCATAGTGTGGTCAAAATATAGTTTGATAACAAAGATAATTGTATTTCTTTTTATATTGTTGATTTAGTCCTAATGTGTGATAAAGTCCATAAAATGAAATAATAAGTTCAATTTCATAAATTATGGTGAGGTCTTTTCTAAATTTTGAAAATCCTAGGAGAAAACACTTTTAGGTTATGTATTTTAACTGATTAGGCTATTTTTGTTCCTTGCACACACATACCCCCTTTTTCCTTAGTAAAATGAGGACTCCGTTTTCTTTGCTTACTTTCTTGCTTTATTTTCAAGCCATGGAAATGATTGGATCCCTACTAAACATCCCTCGCAATGTCCTAAAACATGAATTCTTGGTAGAGTAGCTTCTCATGCCCACATTCGAGGTACCAGAGTCAGAATTTGTGTACAAAATAGTTGTTCCTAGAGATCCCTGGTACCATGAAATTTATACCTACCTACGAATAGGTGTCTTACCTACTGACTTACCCTCAAGCTTAAATTTTTTTTTTATTAAAAATTCCTCTAGGTTTGTTATCCTAGGAAATACCTTATACCGTAAAAGCATAGAGGGAACCTTATTACGCTGCCTTAATACTGACGAAGCCTTGGCTGCTTTAACTAAGGTGCATAACATGATTTGTGGTTCACACTCGAGTGGAATGACCTTGGCCAAGAAACTACTGAGGATGGGGTATTATTGGCCCACTATGGAGAAAGAGGCACATGACTACGTCAAAAGCTATCTACAATGTCAACAACATGGGGACCTCATCCATGCTCCAGCTCAACAGCTCCATCCTATTGTTACACCATGGTACTTTTCGTAGTGGGGGCTTGATCTCATTAGAAAAATCACTTCCACTTCATCTAATGGCCATAAGTTTATCATAATAGCTATCAAGTACTTTACCAAGTGGGCCAAAGCCATACTAACGACCTATATAATGGGGAAGTAGATATCAAAATTTATCCTAAACTATCTCATATGCTAATACGGTGTTCCCCAAGCTATTATCTTAGATAATGGAACACCATTCAAGAATCAGGATGTTCGCAACTTATGTGAAAAATTCAAAATCCAACATCGTTTCTCCACCCCATACTATCCCCAAGGCAATGGCCAAGCAAAAGCCACAAATAAAACCATTTTAAAGATCCTCAAGAAAATAGTCAATGAAGCAGGTCATGATTGGCATCTACAACTCTATCCCACCCTTTGGGCCTGTTGAACTAGCATCTGCACGCCCATAGCACCACCCCCTTCTCCCTGGTCAATGGATCAGAAGCCATATTGCCCATTGAGATCGAGCTCTTGTCACTAAGAATATCACTGTAAAACCTCATCACGGATGAAGAGTACGAGTATCAAGACTGAATGAGCTAGAGCTACTGGATGAGTGGCGTATAGATGCTTTAAATCATTTGCAAGTCTATCAAAATAGACTCAAGAGGAGTTATAACAAGAAAATCAAAAGCAGGACTTTCCAAGTTGGAGAACTAGTACTAAAGGAGAATCAGAAAATTTCCTAAATGCAAATAGCAAAGGAAAATTTGAACCCAATTGGTTATGACCATTTTTTATCATAGCAAGCTATAAGTCAGGGGCATATCACTATCAACACCAGAAGGTAAGCCTCTATAGGAGCCCATGAACAACTCTCATCTCACAAAGTTTTATGCCCTAATCTTTCAAGGTATAGAACCCAAAAAATCAAAAAAATAGAAAATGTCCTAAAAAAATGGTTACCTTGGTGAAAACCTAGAAAACAGGCATCTTGGTGACAACAAGAAAAGAAAAAAAGCAAAAACTCCAAAAAAATTAGAAAAAAGGATAAAAAAATAGTAAAGAAAAAAAATCATCCTCTAGTGAAAACCACTTTGGTGGCACTTTGGACAAATTCCTTGGTGAAAACCTGGAAAATAGGCACCTTGTGTAAATAAGAACTTTCCATCCATCAGGATCTTCATGGCTTTTTCTGCATCATCTATCTTTCATCGCATTCCATATCTCCATCCATCATCCACCTACATCTACACCATATCTTGGTCCTATTTTTGTATCACGATCCCTCCTAAGTACTACTCGGCCCATCACCAAGGTTTGTTTGTCCTGCCTTTATCAAAGTAGTCTATTACATCACATTGGGGGCATGTTCTCATTAGGATCTGATTCATGTATATCCTCGAAGTCCTAAAATCAGAAAAACCAAAAACATCAGAAAACCAGAAAATCCAAAAACATCCAAATCATATCAAAATCCCAAAATAGGTCAAAAAGTCAAAACAAAATCATCTTGTCAAACTACGGATCTCTGAGCCTTGAACGTAGGCAAGGTTGATCTATGATCATCCCTCGAGACACTTAGGTCAATCCTTTAGGAGTCCATCATAATAAACTAACATTTCAACATGTATGTCTTCATTTATAAATCAGTCAAGTCATCAGTCGAACTACGTGGTCTCTGCATGTATAACAAAGGCAAGGCTAATCTGATTGATTAGCCCCTAAGGCCCCTAGGATAGGTCCTTAGGTTAGTCTTTTGGTCAAAATTTCAAAAAACCCCAAAACATTTGAAAATTGAAAAGCAAAATATTTATAAAATCTTGAAAAATACCAAAAATAGCCTCAAAACATTTCAAAACTCCAAAAACATTCAAATATTTGAAAAAAATCCATCTGTCCCATTCTGCTTACACCCGCAATAAACATCACCCATAATAAATGATTGTCATCCTCAACCTTTGGTAAAACAATCAAAAACAAGTCTAGCAAGTTAAAAAGTGAAAACTCAAAACGTCAAAATCTCAAAAGCTAGGTTGGTACGTAAGAAAGTTGGTCAACTCTTTGTGTCAATAGCCTATCATCGAATCAGTCTCATATAAAATCATCTGATATCATCATGTCCTAGGATGCATCCTTCCTAAAATGGACATCAACATCAGGCATCACCATAGTTTAGTCTTGGCTAGCGGTATTGAAGAACATCAACTTGTTTGTTTATTGCATCTTTGTCTTTTCATTTATCTTATTGTGCTCATTCCAAAGACCTCTCAATGATGTCCCCAACAAAGTGATTTAGAGAGATAAGAATGGGGCAATGATCATTATCTTTTTATCTGTTGCTCTTGTTGGACATTCTTGTAATATAACCTTGGGGAATACTTGCCTTATTTAGGTATGTACAGAGGGTGTTTTCGATATTTTGTTGACCACATAGGAAGGATTTCCTTTCTATGTTTTGGTCCGAGATTTTTGAAGTACCTAAAGTGCATCCTAGTAAGTTTTTCATATGTCAGATGTGAACAAGAGTACTCCTATCTAATTTTCGAGTCGAAGTCCATCACACTAAATATAACATCATCCTAGTTCTTAATACTTTGATGCATCGTATTTATGTGTGTTATCAAACATAAGATAATTGGCCCATTGAAAATCCCAACTCCACGGCAGATGTTCATCATCATCATCTTTGGTCTTCTTTAAATTTCTTCTTTCTTCCATTCTTCTCGCTTTTCATGCTAACAAGGTACTATGACAGTTAATCACCACCATCATTAATCCTGCATCCACAAATTGTCAACACAATGCATATCATATAGAAAAAATTGATCATCTCATACACATTTAATATAGATTTGTTATTCTAAGCATCTCATAAACATAGCATTACATACACATTTGCATATAACCATCTCTTACATAATTACAGAAAACATAAATAATCCATCACATTAGCCATTGCATAATCATATAACCACCATCGCATCACATAAATAAATTAGGCATTTGCATCCATTTGCATAAAGCATACATCATCATAAATAGGCATCATCACATCATCCATACCACATGCATTGCATCATCATTTAAGATGTTTAGGATAATATATATTTGTTATTCTCAACATCTTAAAACCATCTCATTTGCATCATCATCATAACCATCCATGCATCCATCTTGAACCTCTTTATCATGAGATCAACTCTCAAATCAAATATTTTTGCTCAATCTCTCAAGGGGGAAATGTACCAGTGTACTTTCCACTAGGGCATTCAAAAAAATCAATTTTTTTTGAATTTTGACTGCGGCAAGTTTATTCTTTGAATCAATGCAATGAGTGCACTACTTCAAAGAGGGGCAAAATGTAGACACGTAAAATATACTAATTGACATTGCACGTCTGATCCCAACCACTAACACCGTTTCATCCTAAATCATCCATTGGTCTAACCATTTAATCAAATACCTTTATTTTATTAAATTCATCAATGTTCCTCTCTTAATTAAATAAATCATTTATCTAATTAAGTCATCCTTTCTTATTAATTAAATCAATCAGTCCAATATAATTATCCCTATTTAATTAAAGGATCAATTTTATTTGATTAAATATATAAAGTCCATCCACTAAATTAAATAAATTAAAACCTTATTTAATTTAATCTAACTTCATCTCCTTAGTTAAATAAACTAAAAAATCTTTATTTAATTAATCTTGAAACCATATTCTTCTCATGTTTGATTTAAATCAATCCATAAATCTAAATCAATATGTCACATCATTCTAATCTCTCATTAAATTAATTAACCTTGATTAATTTAATCTCCTCTCATGTCTCATCCTCTTGCTTTTGCAACTTGCACAAGAAAATAGATTTAATTCATTTATTAAATTTCTATTTTCTCTCAAATGGCATAATAAAGGAATATTCCTCAAATTTGAATTCAAAATCCAAGTGGACTTTGTCCTTCCAACAAGGCATTTACTCCACCTAGAAAGTCCTTTTTCCTTGAGCCAAGTGGCATTCAATGCACCTTCTTTCCCTCTTACATGTCATTTCAACAATTTCAAAATTCAAATATATGTATTTATTGACACATTCTTCAAAAATGCACATCCTCCATCCATTCACATGATGACAAGTGGCACCTTGCCATTGGTTGAAATTTAGTCCCACATTTCTCCATTTTGAACATATCTTCAACTTGATATTCTATAAATGAGAGGCTCATTTTTCATTTCTATCATCCACAACTTGAGTAAACTTACTATACTCAAATTCATAGAAATCTTCATTTATCTCATTGAGTTTTATAGCTAGATTATGCAGATTTTGTCTTGGACCGTTCATCAATCTTCAACCAAGGGGTCACAATATTCATCAAATCATCTTCATCACACCATTGGAGTTGGGAAAGGGCCAATTTTCACATCAAATTCGCACCAACTCCCTCAAGAGATTAAGAGTTTGATTTGTTTTAGAATAGGATTCAACATCTTTGTTCTAGGTTCATTGTGTTCTTCATTTTATTCCTTTTCTCTTGCATTCAAATGGATTTGTTGAGGGATCTATATTCTAACTTGCATTGACCTTATTAATGTGTGGTTTATTGTGTTCTTGCAGGTGTAGGATCTAGGTTCACAGTTCCCCCTAAATCATTCAGTCTAACCCATAATTTCCTAAAATTATGCAATTCTAGAGCCCATTTGTACCACTTTTCAAAAAATTTCAAGTATTGAATAAATGCATCAAATTCATATGTTGCCCCTAACACTTAATGTCCCATAAATCAAGCCCAAGACTCATACACCCTTGCGAATATGGATCCCCCTTCTTAGCCAAAACCCAATTTTGGACGTATTAGTGTCAACATTTTAACATTCAAATTTCAAATTTCAAGTGTTGAATTTCAAAATATGATTTTCATGAAATTGAATAAATGCCTATCAATACCTAATATTTTCACCATTTTAAACTAGAATGGAAATGATCAAGCAATTATTATTTTCAAGAGAAAGTCAAGAGCAACATTTCAGTGATTTATTCTAGTAATTCAAGATCCAAGCATCATGTCAAAGTGTATGCGAGATCATGTTATCATTGTTTTGTGAAGAAAACCCCTTTTATAGGTCTCCAAATTAATTAAAGAAAGCAAGATCAAGTCCTTGAAGTGATGTGTATGACTTCAATCCTTTAAGGAAGCCATTGAAGGGTAATGAGTTGCAACATTTTGTGATTTCATCATTCCTTCCTTTCAATAATCCATTTACCATTGACATTTTCTTTTATGGAAGTGGAAACACTTACACGGGGTTTGACTAAGGAAATCCCCTAAATGGCCCAACATCTCCCTCTCTTTGAATGTTTATACCTTATAGGTTTGAAGAGTATTGAAGAAAATTTTTTCTTTGTTGCATTCAAAGCCATAAATACTGTCTAGCCACATAAAATTGCCTACAGAATTATCCAACAACATTCTTACAAATTTGTAAACATAAATCAGAAGCTTAGATCTATCATCAAAGGACCCCAAAAGCAGAGCAAGGCACCCTATTAGAGATTGATATGCCCCAAGGCATCTCAATCCTCGTATTCTAACTTTTCAAGGTAGGTACACATTCTCCTGCACTTTCCAGATCTTCCTGCAAATTGTTGTTCCAATCTATTACTTTTAGGATATTGCATTTTTTATATTAGGGCATGTATACACCTAAAAACGGTCATCATATTCAATTAATTAAATACAACCTATTTGATTAATGCTTCAACTACATATAAATAAGGTCTTACTTTATTTATATTGTTCACTCTTCTTTTTATTCTCCAAAATCGCATTCTTCTAAATAATTAAATAAACAAAATACCCTAAACGTGTTTATTTAATTAACCTTCCTTAATCTTGATTAAGAATTAGAGCACATTTCTGCAACTTTTTGTGTGCCACCTCATAAAGGTCACATGAAAATAAATAAGCCTAATTATTAATTAGAATTATCCTTAAACACTTCCACCAATGAGAAAAAGCACATTGCTTTATTCCCCCACAATTCCAACAAATTTGGAGCACATGGGTCTTTGTTTCACACACTTGAGAATCCCATACATTTGGAATGTTTCTAATTGGTCAAAGGATTCTCTCCACACACATGGAATGTTGTATTTGGTCAAGGGGACAACATCCTAATTCCTTTCATCTCTACCGTATATTATTTCTCCTTCAAATCTAGACCATTGATAGGTGCGACCTCACAAAATGCTTGAGAAACCCTATAAATACACCCTCTTGCCTTAGCATTTATCATCCACAATTTGAGTAAAGTTACTATGCAGGTTTATCTTAGGAGCTTAGAGCTTTCATGGATTCTTATACTTAGTTTTCATATCATGTGTTCCTTTGCATTCTCATCTTAGATTAATTAATTGCTTCATAGTTACATTTTATCATCCCCATTGCATCATAGTTACATTTTGGGTTAGTTTGTTTTATGTTTGCATTTGATCGTATGCATAATCATGGATAGTTCATTTTAGTTTCATATCATCTCACTCATCTCCACTTTTTCATTTATCATCAACATCATCCTTCATTTATCATTGTATCCATTATCCTTTCCATCATTTTGTTTCATTTAGAATCATACCACTAATCATTCCAGCACATACTTGCACATAGAAATCATCTTAGCTTGCATATTAAGCATCAAATCTCATTTTCTAGGTAGTCATCTTAACAACCTTTGTGCCCATAGAAATATGAAGGCCAAACAGTGTAATAAATCCCTAGAAATAGAGCACAATGATACATATTTGAAAGGTTTGATTGTATTACGAATAGAGTAGTTTTACTTGCTTCAAAATTTTAATGTAAACCATCTCATTAAGGTTTGTGTTGACATTAGAATACTCTCCACATTCAACATACACATAAAATGGCACCCACCATGAGGCATTTTCCTAACTTGTTGCTAACTTTTTTATAAATTTTGTAATCGCAAGTTCAAATTGAAGACTTGGGAGCCTTTTGCACTTGTTTTGAGGCAATTTTGGGTTGTTTATGGACTTCTGGCTCCTCTTGTCTTTGTTTTGGTACCTCTTTCTTGAGTTTTGGTGCCTCTTGTAAGTTGTTCTGAGATTGTTTTCACCTATTCCAAGACCATTTTGGGCCACTTTTAGAGTTTTGGTGCCCCTTGCTTGAGTTTTGGCGCCTCTTGCAAGTTGTTATGAGACTATTTTCACCTATTCTAAGACCATTCTGGGCCACTTTTAGAGTTTTAGCACCTCTTGCACATGTTTTGGCACCTCTTGCTTGAGTTATGGCACCTCTTACAACTTGTTCCGAGACCATTTTCACCTATTTTGGGACCCTTCTGCACTATTTCTAGAGTTTTGGCATCACTTGCACCCATTTTGGTGCCTCTTGCACTTGTTTTGGCACATCTTGCAAACTATTTCAGGGAGTTCTAGCTTGTCTAACTCTATTTTTGAGCTTTCTTTCTTTGTTTTGGTGCCTCTTGCCTATGTTTTCATGCCTCTTGTCTCTGTTTTGGTGCCTCTTGCAGTTTGTCACCAAATCATAAACTCACATTCTATGTTGTGTATTTGCAAGTTTTCCCAGAATTTGTTGTCAAAGACTCAAAACATAAACTACTAACACGTTGCAGCGGTTGGACATTATTCAGTTGTTTTCCTTTTGGTTAAGATACGAACATAGCTTTATTAAAAGGTTAACGAATATCATGTTTCCTTTTGGTTAAGTTAGGAACATAGCTTATTAACGAGTTAATGAGCACCATGCCTTTTGTATGTGATGGATGGTAGGCATATGCTCTCCCCTTAACTGGGTGATCCAAAAAGCTAGACCCATTCGTGTTTATGTGTGAGTGTAAGTGGAGTATATGGCATAAGTTCTCTCTTTGTTCATGCAAAATAAAGATTAATCGAACTATGGGTATAGTTGCTTGCTTTTTTTTATCCTAGAAGGCTTGCCTTATGGGAAAAGTAATCACCCAAGGGAACGATCCAACCGGTAACATGCTAAAGCCAAGCGACTTCCAACTGGGATATAAATGTGGATACTTGGGGAAAGTTCAAGTATCACGCGGGTGGCTCTGACGAGATGGATCAAAAGGAACTCTCATTGCATGGTTCACTCCCTATGAATGGAATTTCTGAATTAAAACCCTTGTTGTAGATTTTCCAAAATCCTTTATCTATTCTTTGGTGCAGCAACGGTCATTGCCAAGGCATCCACATTCTTGTTGTTTTTAGTAGAGGTGATCAATTTGCCATGGGAGTTTCATGGGGACTGGAAGCTTGGTTGGCCTGAGAAGAGAGTGCACTGTAAGGAGGAGCCCATGCAACCAAGATTTTGAATTCATCCGCTAAAGATAGTGTGGTTGGGGTAAAACCTGCATGGAATCTAAAAGAATACAGTCTTACATAGCCTTAGGAGTGTATATTCTTCTTGATGTGTCTTCAAAATGAAACTCAAACAAAACACCATCAAAAAAATTACATTTTGAAAGTGAAAACCTTGATTCAGAACTACATTCATTGAGGTAGACAAGTCAATAACTTAGGTCCATCCATCTTTAAAAAATCATTCCTTTCAGCAATTTTCAACCTTTCCTTAGGAAAAATAGAGTTAGAATATGTGGTTTACATGATTATTTCACAAAAGGTCAAGATTAGAAAACCAAAGATCAAACCTCTTAGTCCAAAACAACATCAAAAACATTTGCCTATGCTCTACGACTTTAGCGAAAGATTAACCTTCAATTTTTACAAGAGAGCTTGCAAAAACAATCTAGAATTATACATGATTTACTATTGTCAAAATCCAAGACTTTTCCAACGTTTTCAGTACCTTAATTACACCTTTGAGTCAAAACTCTGAGTCCAAGATTGTTCCTTAGATACCTTAGAATTCTAAATGTATCGAAGCAGACCTATACAAGTGGAACTTTTCAAACAAAACCTAGATCTAAACATTTCAAGGTGCCTAAATCATCAATATCCATCACATCTTTGCTTGTACAACCTAGTTTCATCTTTAGGGATTTTCATCCTTTAATCACAAAACTATGTCATGCAATCAAATCAAACTTAGTCTAATCAATATAATTTATCATTCTATTTGACTTAGTTGTAATCCTTGGCACTATTTCAAACTTAGATCAAACCTTAGTCTAAATCATAACACTTGTATTCCCATCCAAATGAGATCACAAAAGAGGAGACTCAAGGACAAGGAACTTGGAACACCCAACTTTGAAACCAAAAACATAGGAAGTCCAAGTAGTGAAGCTTTCGATATCAAAATCCCAACATTGAACCTCAAAATAGTGAGATCCCTAGCAATATGGTTGATGTAGAAGAAATTCCTATTCTTGGACTCAACAACACTCAAGGGGAAGAAATCAACGATGAGGATATCTAACAAGCAGAACAAGACCCCAACTTCCATAAGTTTTTGGAAAATATTTTTGAAAGAGATGGGGAAAAATACCTATTAATGTTAGCCAATCAAAGAGTCAAAATTCCCTTTGATTTTGATATCAACATCTTAAAAGCACCTCCCTAAAAGCATGAAAAAGGAAATAGAACAAATGGTTGCTTTAACTTGCCAAATGAAAAACCTCCAACAACAAGTTCTCGATATGCAAAGGGGAACTTTGAAATGATACTTGATCGAGCACATTTGTCCTTATCCCTTTAATCAATCCATCAACATGATTCCTTACCCTAAACATAGTGAATTTCCAAAGTATGATAAATAAAATGGTACAACTAATCCATTAAATCATGTAAGGGAATTCTGAACTATGAGTCTAGAATTTGCACATGAGGAAACTTATTTGATGAGACTGTTTCCACGAAGTATAGGAGGGACATTCCTTGAATGGTTTTCAAATATTACACCCCCCATCAACACATTTAAAGAATTGGTCAATAGATTTCTCACTCAATACTCTTACAATATCCAACATGATATCACCATGAAAGACCTTTGCAACTTGAAACAGAAAAAGGGTGAGTCCTTCCTCATCTTCTTGCAAAAATGGAGGAGATTTTTTACAAGGTATTCTCGTCCCATGCCCAAAAAGGAAAAGATAGATTGTTTGCAAGGTATTCTCGTCCCATGCCCGAAAAGGAAAAGATAGAGATTTTCATTGACAATCTAAATGATGAGATGAATTATAGACTGGAATTACAATGTCCCCCTACCTTCAAAAAATTGATTGAAAACAAAATTAAAATCGAAGAAGCCTTAGTCAAAATAGGGGTCATTCAAGTATACAATGAAAACAACTCATCCACTTCCTCTAACAACTACAATAGTGGGGACAAACCTAAATTTTGGCAATGAAACAAGAACATGGGTAACAACGAGGTCATATCTGAAAATAAAAATACAAAACTAGTATTCAACCTAACAGCAGCTGCCACCAAGACTAATTAGACCAACAATCCTCCCAACACTCCAAATGCTAGCCAAAAAAACAATCAAACTAATTCGGGGACTGAAGCAACACTGTTTCCAAAACCTTCCAATCGACAAAAATTCACACCATTGGGACAATCCTTAGATTCCACCTTAAAGGAACTTACCAGGGCTAAGCTTATCACATTGCTAGAAGAATGAAACTGGGATCCACAAGTCAAACCCTTTTGGTGGAATGATGCCCATTACTGTGATTATCATCAAAATAAGGGTCATATGACGAAAGATTGTTGGCAATTAAAACACGCAATCCAAGATCTCATTGATAAAAAAAAGGTACACATTAAAGGACCCCAAACAAATAGTGATCAGGGAGTGTTCAAGAACCCTTTACCCAATTATGAAAAGGAAGATTCTTCTACATCGAATACCAAAGGAAAGAATATAAACTATGTTTATGATTCTACAATTCATTGTATTGAGATGGTTGAGAATTCCATCCAAGACAGTGAAATCGGAAGCCAAGGGAAGGATGCCACTACTGAAACCCAACACAATGATGACACCATCTCACATCAAATCAATGATCTTGTACCTATAAATATGAGCACTAACATTGACACGAATGAAAATCTAATTAACATCATCAAAATCACAAATGATCAAGACAATACACCTATCAATGCGATTACAAGAGGACAAGCCAAGGTAACATTGAAAGGAGCTACCCCTTCCATGTCCAAAATGACTATTTTTCCTGTAACTCAATATAACATCGTTGATCAGTTACAGAAGATACCCACTCAAATATCCATATTGGAACTTCTCAATATTTCACTGGCCCACAAAGATATCCTAGAACAAGCTTTAGTTTCCACCACATTACCAAACAATCTGGAAGTCTATACATTTTAGGCTATGGTGGGACATTTGACTGCACCTCATTGCTTATCATTCTCTGAACATGACGATGCATCCACCACCCATCCACATAACGTTGCTCCCACATCGAAGTCCTAATCCATAAACATAGCATCAAATGTGTCCTTATAGATGGAGGAGCAGGCCTAAATATCTACACTCTCAAGCTTGTTCGTGCATTATGATATTCTGAAAATGCTATTGATCCTAGAAGGAAAATCACCATAAAAGCATATGATGATGAAGAAAGATCCTCCAAAGGATTGATCATCTTACCCATTCAAGTGGGACCAATCATCAAAGACATAGTGTGTCAGGTGTTAGACAAGGAATTGACATATAACTTACTCTTGGGATGACCATGGATTCATGAAATGCAAGCGGTACCATCAATGCCTGAAATTTCCTTTCAATGCTCAGGAGGTCACCATTGTTGTAGATTCTAACAATCCCCAATATTGCAATGCACTTAGAACAAGTCAAGATACCTTTGTACCACATAATAGAGAAGTCATCAACTCCGATCCATCAAACAAGGAAAGTCCTATGGGTTCTTCGTCAAGACATTATGAGGAAAAGGCTCAATCAAAAGACAAAGGGGTTGTTGACTGTATTTCATGCAACAATAGAAGTCAGCTTGATGCCTTATCAAAACAGTTGGAAAAGATCCAAATAAAAGACAAGGGCATGGGGGAATACTCATTTGAGCAATCTTCATACTTATCACAACTTTCATCTTCTCCTAAGTCACATAGACAACCATCCACCTCAAGACAACAATATTTACAACCCATCAAGCTCTTTGATGGGAAGTTTATAAAAGAAAGAACTCAAGTGAAGGAATCAAAAGACAAGGATGACCTGAACTGGTTATACAAAGATGAAGAACCTTCACAGGTATCAGTGTCCAATATATGCATAGATAAGTATGGCAAAGGTCAGACAATCCTGAATAAAATGGGATATGAGGGAAATGTTCCTTTGGGTAAAATAAAAGAAGGCATCAATGAACCAATACAACTCGTCACAATGAATCCCAAAGACAAAACAGGACTAGGATACAAGGAAGACTCAAAAGAGGAAGCTACTCAAAGAGTTTTCGAAAGAATCTTATAGCTACAGGCCAGTGAGGATCATGAAAAAAATTCCAATGAATATGAATGGGACTCCCTCTTTGAGGAATCCTTCCACAACAAAGAGATAGATGTAATCCAAAACTATACACCAATATGTATGAAAGAAAAAAGTTCTAGTTCTAGACCCCTTGAATATAGATCGCAGTATGTCGTTGACTCAAGTGAAGATGATCATTCTTTGAGTGAGATAGAAACATTGGAAGAGAGTAACATCCTAGACCTCGTTAAAAAATTTGACAACATGGCTATCCTGATGCTTACACCTTATGACCTTGGCCAATCTAATGATTCCTTGTCCTTAATGCATCCTGAACTAATTGATTGGGATCAAAATGAGTTGCTTGACATACCCACCTTTTCAAAGGATGATTCCCTCGTGAAATTCCTATGTTCCAATAATCCTGATGCATGTTCTACCATTGAATCTTAGAACAAAGCTCCTGACGGAGGGAGTGTCAAACCTTTCAACTACAAAATGAAAAATATAAGAAATGAGTCTAATAGTGAAAACCATCTAATGGCACTATTAAATTAGGAAAAAGTAAAAACAAAGAGCGTATCTCAAGGTGAAAACCTCCCTGAGGCACCAAGATATGGAAGGTTTGACACTCTCCTAGAACACTATCAAGAGAGATCTTCAGTACTAATAGAACCTACACAATCCATCAATGTTGGTACAGTCGAAATAGTGAAGACCTTGTGTTTAGTGAAATCCATGACAAAAGAGGAGAAACCTCGTTTCACCAAATTCTTTGAGGAGAGCAAAATCAACTTTTCTTGGTCATATGTTGATATGCCAGGCATGGATCCAGAACTCATTATGCATCATTTATCATTACCACCTAGCATAAAACTAGTAAAGCAAAAATTGAGAAAGATGCATCCCCATATCGCCCTTCTGGTGAAAGTTAAGTTGAAAAAGCTATTAGATGCAGGATTTATAAGATCTATTGACTATGCTGAGTGGATATTAAACATTTTTTCAGTATCCAAACTAGATAAGAGCATCAAGATATGCACAGACTTCAGAGATCTTAACAAAGCCTATCCAAAAGATGATTTTCCTCTACCAAACAATGATCTGATTGTAGACTTGACTGTTGGGAATGAAATGTTATCAACTATGGATGGAATTTTAGGATACAACCAAATAAATATAGCACTTGAAGATCAATATAAAATGGCCTTCACATGTCCTTGGGACACTTTTTGCTAGAATGTGATGCCTTTTGGGCTGAAAGATGTTGGAGCTACATATCAGAGAGCTATGACTACCATCTTCCATGACATGATGCATACTTTTATGGAAGACTATGTAGATGATTTGTTGGAAAAATCCTACGCTAGAGAAGGACATTTAGAGATTCTAGACAACATCTTCACAAGATTGCATAAATTCAAGGTGAGGTTAAATCCCAAGAAATGTGTGTTCAGTGTAACATGAGCTAAAATTTTGGGATACATTGTCTTAGCTAAAGGCATTGAGGTGGATCCTGCAAAGGTCAAATCCATCATGGAAATTCCTCCTAAAAACATCAGGCAACTCAGATCATTACAAGGATGGTTCCATTCCATCAGAAGATTCATTGCACAACTAGCTAATAAAACTCATCCTTTCAACCACTTATTACACAAGAATGTCTCTTTCAAATGGGTTGACAAATGTGAAGTTTCCTTTAGTCAACTAAAGTAGTACCTTATGACACCACCTGTGTTGATACCACCAGCCAAGGGAAAACCATTATTACTATACATTGCAACAACTGAGATATCTTTGGGAGCCTTATTAGCACAGGAAGATTCTACAGGAAAGGAGAGAGCCACCTATTATATCAGCGAGACCTTAAATCGTTATGAGATCAATTACACCTTTATTGAGAAAACCTACTTAGTAGTTGTATTTGCTACACAACAATTGAGGCACTACATGTTGACTCACACCATCAAACTCATTGCCAAAATTGACCCATTAAAGTACTTACTCAGCAAAGTTGCTTTAACAGGGAGGTTAGCCAAGTGGGTCATGATATTGAGTGAGTTCAACATCCAGTACATGGACAGGAAAGCAATTAATGTTCATACCATAGCAGATCAACTAGCTGAAGCACCATTGTTAGATAGCAATCTAATGAACATTCAATTCCATGATAATGATATCCTAACCAAATCTACACAACAGTGGCTGCTATACTTTGATGGATCTTATACACAACATGGATTAGGCACAAGAATCTTGTTTGTCTCACCGTAAGGATACACAATTCCTAAATCCTATAGATTAATGTTCCCCTACACCAACAACACAGTTGAATATGAAGCATTGATCATTGGAATCAAGATAGTTGTTGAATGGAAAATCACAAAATTGCTAGTCTGATTCACAACTAGCCATCAACCAAGTCAACGATGATTATCAAACAAAGGATGGCAAGTTTCTGCCCTACAAGAGGATGGTGGATGATTTAAAAAAGTACTTTGTTGAGATATAGTTTGCACAAGTTCCCAGAATAGAAAACAAAGTTGCAGATGCAATGGCCACCATTGCTTCTCTCTTATAGATACTTTAACAACAAAGAAGTTATGAATTCATGGTAGAACAAGTGTCCAACCTAGCCTATGAAGATCCAGAATCCCAAGTGATTTTCCATATTGTCAACCCTCAAATTTCCCTCTATGGAGAAATCCATACCTACTTGCAAGACAATACCCTTCCAATTAACTTATCTCAAAACCAAAAATGAAACTTCATTCGACAAGCGGCTTGCCACACCCTAATAGCTAATGTGATTTATAAACGAGGTTTGGATGGTACTCTTCTTCAGTGTCTAGAATGTAACAAAGTTGAAACTGCTTTACAAGAGTTTAATGAAGGTATCTGTGGCACACATTCAAGTGGCTTAACCTTAGCTAAGAAATTATTACGATTGGGGTATTACTGGCCGAATATGGAGAAAGAGTCATTTCAATATGTCAAAAGGTGTTCCAAATGTTAAATTCATGGAAACTTGATACATGCACTGGCACAAGAGTTACATCCTTTCATAGCTACATGGCCTTTTTATCAGTGGGGATTGGACCTTGTAGGTAAGATTCACCCCTCTTCCTCCAATGGACATAAGTTTATAATCACAACCACAAAATACTTCACCAAGTGGATTGAAGTTGTTCCTCTAATCACCATCATTGGGAAACAAATCTCATCGTTCATCTTGAATTATCTTATCTATCGGTATGGTGTTCCTCAATATATCATTACAGACAATGGCTGACCTTTTAAGAATCAAGATGTTCAAGAGCTCTGTGAAAGATTCCATATCCAACATTGGTTTTCTACACCTCACTATCCCCAAGGGAATGACCAAATAGAGGCCTCAAACAAGACTATCCTGATGATTTTGAAGAAAACCGTCCATGAAGTTTGATGTGATTGGCATGTTCAACTAAACCCGACATTGTGGGCTTATAGAACCAATATTTGTACCCTGACAGGAGCAACACCCTATTGTCTAGTCTATGGATTAGAAGCTATTCTACCTATTGAGGTTGAGATACCATCCCTGCGTGTGTCACTTAAAGGGATGATTTCAGATGAGGATTACAGAGTATCTAGGCTACAAGAATTAGAACTATTGGATGAATGTCGGCAACATGCAGTTGGTCACCTAAAAGCTTATCAACAAAGGATATCTAGGAGCTACAATCATAGAGTAATACCTAGAGCATTTTAGGTGGGAAATTTAGTCTTAAAAGAAAATCCCCGTAATCAATAAGATCAAGAGAAGAAGGGGAAATTTGAACCTAACTGGCTCGGTCCCTTTTCCATAGTATTAGTCTTCAGATCAGAAGCATATCAGTTATCCACACGAGAAGGGGATATGTTTCACGAACCCCTCAACAGCTTGCATCTCAAAAGGTTTTACACCTAGCTCATCCAGTGCATTGGTAAAGATCCTGGAAAAATACCAAAAAAAATCAAAAAATGCAAAAATCCAAAAAGTCAGAAAAAAAGATTGAAAAATAGTAAAGAAAAAGATCATCCTCTAGTGAAAACAACTTCGGTGGCGCTTTGGGCAAGTACCTTGGTGAAAACCTAGCAAACAAGCGCCTTGTGTAAAATAAGCACTCTCCATCATTCATCCTGTTGGGACTTAAAATTTCATGTAAATTTTAGGTCCCCATATTGAAAAAGAGGATTTTAACACTCAAAAATTCAAGTGAAAGCAATTTCAAGAGCACATTTTGAAAAAATATAATTTTGGATCTGTTCAATTTCAAGCAAAATAACTTTGCAAACATGTTCATTTATCATATGTGAGTGTCTACAATTTTTTAGCCTCATATGATTTGATTTGACAAAGTTTTGAAGCAACAAGTCTATGGGTTTTCTAGAAAATCTCCTGTCAGCATAGTGGAATCTATTAAAATGGTCAAATTTAAGGGTGAATATTGAGAAAATGGATGATGATAATCACAAAAATATTGGTGCCTTCAATTCTCTACACCAAAGTCTACCTCCATGCCAATTTTTAGGGTGTTTAGATGTCATTTGGTATTTTTTCAAAATCAAAATCAAATGAGTTTTACACAGTTTGATAGGTGCAATTTTTCAAAAAATGTTGAATGGGAAACTTTGAGCGTTAACAATTTTCAATATAGATCATTTTGTGCCAAATAATCTGGTAAACATGTTCCCCTATCATGGCTCAACATACTGGTGCATTTTCATGGCTTTTCGACATCATTTGATTAGTTTTCAAAAGCCATTTTGGAGGCTACCTGGCTCATTTTCGTCACTGTGCAGCAAAGAAAAAGTGCATCCACAAGACAAGTTTGAGGTCTTGCCAAATCTGCAAGACATATTTGAGATCTTGCTGAATTAGCAAGACATGAAAGAGTTTCAAATGTCTTGGCGACTTCATATGTCTCGGCGACATCTGCAAGAGTTTTCAAATGTCTTGGCGATTTCATATGTCTCAGCGAAATCTGCAAGAGTTTTCAAATGTCTTGGCGACTTCATATGTCTCAGCGACATCTGCAAGATTTTTCAAATGTCTTCGCGACTTCATATGTCTCAGCGACATCTGCAAGAGTTTTCAAATGTCTTGGCGACTTCATATGTCTCAGCGACATCTGCAAGAGTTTCAAATGTCTTGGCGACTTCATATGTCTCGGCGATATCTACAAGAGTTTTCAAATGTCTTAGCAACTTCATATGTCTCGATGATATCTATAAGAGTTTTCAAACTTCTTGGTGACTTCATATGTCTCACCAATATCTGCAAGAGTGGTTTGATGTCTTGGCGATATCTGCAAGACATGAATGATCTCTTGGTGATACAATCTTCCTACAACAATTTGAATCGGCAAGACTTTTTGATATCGATGTAAGATAAAATAATGCTTCTCAATGCTTTATGTTACCCAGATGTGAGTGTGTATGGTCATAATGCAAACGAAAAATTGAATGAAATATGCTTATGGTGAGGAAAAATAAATTTTATTCATTTTATCGAGGGGATTTTAACAGTGGAGAATTATTTTATTCACGAGAAGCATAAAGGATAAAAGATTATGAAATATTTGCACTAGAAGGAAAGATATTTTATACCAAAGGTGTAAGAGTGTTTTGGGAGGTAAAATATTTTTATGGAAGAATTAACCAGTTAAGTAATTATTTTACCTAAAAAGTATTTTCATGTGAAAGCGTAAATAAATCAATTTGCATCAAGAGTGCAAAAGGAGATAATTATTTTACCCGAAGGACATATTGAGATACATACCGGTAAAGAAAGTAAAGTGAAGATTTCTAGCAAGGGAAGATTATTGAATTAATTTTTCAAGAGGGACAAAGATAATGAAGGTTAAAATATTTTAATTTTCCAAAAGGAAAATTAATTAAATATTTTATTTGCCGATGATAACTGAAGAGTTGCACTAGACGGATGTTGTGAAGAGTCACAACCATAAAGAAACAATGTATATATGTACAATAAAATCAGGTGATTAAAGGGAGGAAGGAGATTTAGGAGAAATAAGTAGGTTAGGTAGTTGGATAGGGTGAACTGTTGCCGAAATAAATATCATGTTGTACATTGTAAAATATTTTAAAATCATATAATGGAGAAGAACATATTTATCTGGTGATCCAATTATGGTGTCAATTGTTTGTCAAATTTATTGAAAATATTATTTGGTTGTCTCCAAGGTTGTCACTTCTTGATTATTTAAATTGAAATATCAAGGATATTCTTCAATTTATCAAAGCACACTTGCTACTCTTGTGTGGTTCAATTAATTGGTTCCTGCAAGACAGGATTAAATCCTTCTAATTAATCATAGTAATTTGGAAAAGGACATTTGGATTATTAAGAAGAATTTGATAATTACACTCTTGCATGTTTATACAAGTTATAAACATAAAAGTACCAAACAATTTGAATTGTATCCAGAAATAGGACACAAATATTATTTACCTCTTGACTCCATTAGCCCAACAGAAGTAGGCACTGGTCACACTATTCACATCTTAAAATTTCATAATTTTTTATTGAAACATTCACATTTCAAGTTCAATATTAGGAATAGGAGTATTCAGTAAACTTTCATCTATTACACTTTGTGCCATCATAATAGATCCATCAATTCAGTCAATTCATACAACTTTAAGTCTGCTTTATTCACATAGGTACACCCGCCTAGGTCTGGCAGCACTTGAAAAGTAGAAGGTCTAAACCATTTGGCCTTGTCTGTTACCCTAAAACATACCAAGTGTTTGGCAACCTCTTGAGGTATTTCACCTACGTTTTTTAGAGCTAACAAATTGGAGACTCTACTGGGGACAAACATCAGAAAATTTGGTTCCAACCTATCCATCCATAGAGTCAATATAGTTCTAAAATCGGTCTTTAACCAAAGGTTCGTAATTGTTTCATTTGCATTCCCCATCCGAGTCACGCACTTAACAAATTGGAAACTCTACTAGGGAATTTTTTAGAATATTCGGTTGAAGACCATCATATAGAGTCATTCAAGAAAGATTTATAATTTGAGAATTTTTAGAAAAAGTGATTCCGCTGGGATAAAATCAAAAATAATTTCAAAAGAATCATTTTCCTACTTTTGGAAAAGTAGGAGGCGACTCTGGAAAATATTTGATGAAAAATGTATGACAACCTTCTGGAAAAACCTTTGAATGAGCTACGTGATGAACTAAACAAAGTGAAAGAAGAACTAGCTGAGAGCAAGAGAGCATCATTTCAAAAGCTGAGTGAATTGGGTATCTTACCTACTTTAGATACACCACAATATATACCATTCTTTGATGAGGAAGGATATTCAAATGCAAGTGGTCCTTGGATCCCTCAAGTGCCTGATAATACAATTAGGAATTTTCACAATGAAGGTAATACACTTTATGCACAACAGAACATTCATTCACCGCAGCCATCAGAGAAAGTAAATGCTTATCCAGTCCCTCCTAGACAAAGACTAGTAAGCTATCAATATTGTCAATATAATCAATGCCAAGTACAACACAATTCCAGCCCACTTGGAAATATCAGTCAAAATATGCAACAAGGTACGTGTTGGAACTAGCAATCTAAAAAAGATGAATATTTCATAAAACTTTTGGATGCCTTTCTTGACATAAGGAGATATAGAGGAGAATTTGGGCACTCTTTGCTCTATAGAATGACAATATTTATAGGAAAATACCTATTAATTTCCCACCTAGTAGGTTTGAGATCATTCAGCAGTTCATGAAAGTGTATGAGCCAAACCCAATTTATTGGCCTGAATCATGGATACCGGTTTCTCTTGGTCAACTAGATGAATGGACTGATATTGTAGATAGGAAAAATTATGAAGACAATGGTGAAATCATTGATGAAGATGGAGAAATTGATCAAATGATGCAACCAATAGAAGATGAGACAAGTGCAAGTCAGAATGATTCCTATGATAGCCAGCATAAGGAAGACAAAGATATAGAAATTCTCTCCTGCATAACAGAATGTGACAGTGTATGTTATGAAGGATCTATTGAATATTCAGATGTTGATCAACAACAAGATGATTCTTGCAGTTCTGGTGATGATCGAGAAGAAGAAGCAAGTTCATTTGACAGTGAACAGATATTACCTCCAGCTGCAGTTGAAAGCCAGGGAGACACATTTGACGAAGAAGAGGTTTGTACATCTGAAAATGGTTTTAAAATTTTTTCAAATCCATTGTATGATGAAAAGATAGAAGATGATCAAATGACATTTTTCCAAGGTGTGCCAGAATAGAAATTTTATGTGTTCTAAAATCCACTTTATGTTGAAGATGAAATTTTTTCTAATAATCAAAATGATGTACCAATTTGTGAAACAATTGAATGTGAGATCAAAGCACTTGAATTGCCATTTTTTGATGATGAATACATCAACAATGATTTGGATATAGAGGCAGGTTCACTCAATAGTGAACAAATTGTAGATTTACTGGCAGCAGAATATATAAAACATACACTACAAGATTCAAAAAATTCATCTCCAACATTAATTGATTCAAATATTCATGATGATGATTGTGTAGATCAGAATTTTGTCTCATTGCCAATCAGTGATATGGAGGAAGTAAAAAATATTTCAGATTTGATTATTTCAAAAAATGTTGATATAATAGAATTCTCAGATTTACATAAGAAGCATTATGATAATGAATTCTCAGTGCAGCCAAAAGATCATTTTGCAGTACATGATAATGAGCAAAATAATGAGAAATGTTGCATTGAATATGTGTATGCATTGTATGGTGAAGATGACAGAAATTTATTTCATGATGATGGAAGATATGAACTGCAGAATGGTGAAAGGAATTTGGGTCAAGTTGAACATAATGATCTTCTGGAAGTTTTCAATAACAGTGATAAGGTTGGTTGCATGAATATTCTTGAGAAGGATTTGATGAAAGTATATCAAAGCAAGGTGTTTGATAGAGGAAAATAGGGGCCTCTATTTTTGGTGGCCTTGAGACATCATCCATGGTGTGGTTTTGCAAAAAAACCATGTTAGTCCATGACAAAAAAGAATTTCAAGTCTACTACTCAAATGAATAAAATATTTGGTCTGCTCTTCCAGTGATCTGGATTCTTGCAATGATATCATAGTCATTCATCCCCAGATGGAGCCATTGTTGGGACATAAAATTTCATGTAAATTTTAGGTCCCCATATTGAAAAAGAGGATTTTAACACTTAGAAATTCAAGTGTAAAAGCAATCTCAGGAGCACATTTTGAAAAATTATAATTTTGGATTTGTTCAATTTCAAGCAAAATCACTTTACAAACATGTTCATTTATCATATGTTAGTGTCTCTGCAAATTTTTAGCCTCATACAATTTGATTTGACAAAGTTTTGAAGTGACAAGTTGATGGGTTTTCTAGAAAATCTATTGTCAGCATAGTGGAATCTGTTAAAATGGTCAACTTTGAGGGTGAATATTAAGAAAATGGATGATGATAATCACAAACAGATTGGTTCCTTCAATTCTCTACACCAAATTCTACCTCCATGCTAATTTTCAGGGTGTTTGGACGTCATTTGGTATTTTTTCAAAATCAAAATCAATGAGTTTTACACAGTTTGATAGGTGCAATTTTTCAAAAAATGCTGAATGGGAAACTTTTAGCATTAAAAGTTTCCAATCTGGATCATTTTGTGCCAAATCATCTGGTAAACATGTTCCCCTATCATGGTTCAACATACTAGTGCATTTTCATGGCTTTTTGACATCATTTGATCAGTTTTCAAAAGCCATTTTGGAGGCTACCTGGCTCATTTTTGTCACTGTGCAGCAAAGAAAAAGTGCATCAGCAAGACAAGTTTGAGGTCTTGCCGAATCTGCAAGACATATTTGAGGTATTTCCGAATCGGCAAGACATGAAAGAGTTTTGAAATGTCTTGACGACTTCATATGTCTTGGCGACATCTACAAGAGTTTTCAAATGTCTTGGCGACTTCATATGTCTCAGCGACATCTGCAAGAGTTTTCAAATGTCTTGGTGACTTCGTATGTCTTGACGACATCTGCAAGAGTTTTCAAATGTCTTGGCGACTTCATATGACTCGGCAACATCTGCAAGAGTTTTCAAATGTCTTGCCGACTTCATATGTCTCGGTGATATCTACAAGAGTTTTCAAATGTCTTGGCGAATTCATTTGTCTCGGCGATATCTGCAAGAGTTTTCAAATGTCTTGGTGACTTCATATGTCTCACCGATATCTGCAAGAGTGGTTTGATGTCTTGGCGATACAATCTTCCTACAACAATTTGAATCGGCAAGACTTTCTGATATCGATGTAAGATAAAATAATGCTTCCCAATGCTTTATGTTACCCATATGAGAGTGTGTATGGTCATAATGCAAACGAAAAATTGAATGAAATATGCTTATGGTGGAAATCGATAATACTTTGAGGAAAAATAAATTTTATTCATTTTATCGAGGGGATTTTAAAAGCGGAGAATTATTTTATTCACGAGAAGCATAAAGGATAAAAGATTATGAAATATTTGCACTAGAAGGAAAGATATTTTTTACCAAAGGTGTAAGAGTGTTTTGGGAGGTAAAATATTTTTATGGAAAAATTAACCAATTAAGTAATTATTTTACCTAAAAAATATTTTCATGTGAAAGCATAAATAAATCAATTTGCATCAAGAGGGCAAAAGGAGATAATTATTTTTACCTAAAGGACATATTGAGATACATACTGGTAAAAAAAGTAAAGTTAAGATTTCCAGCAAAGGAAGATTATTGAATTAATTTTTCACGAGGGACAAAGATAAAAAAGGTTAAAATATTTTAATTTTCCAAAAGGGAAATTAATTAAATATTTTATTTGCCAATGATAACTGAAGAGTTGCACCAGACGGATGTTGTGAAGAGTCACAACCATAAAGAAACAATGTATATATGTACAATAAAATCAGGTCATTAAAGGGAGGGGGGAGATTTAGGAGAAATAAGTAGGTTAGGTAGTTGGATAGGGTGAACTATTGCCGAAATAAATATCATGTTGTACATTGTAAAATCTTTTAAAATTATATAATGGAGAAGAACATATTTATCTGGTGATCCAATTATGGTGTCAATTGTTTGTCGAATTTATTGAAAATATTATTTGGTTGTCTCCAAGGTTGTCACTTCTTGATTATTTAAATTGAAATATCAAGGATGTTCTTCAATTTATCAAAACACACTTGCTACTCTTGTGTGGTTCAATTAAGTGGTTCCTACAAGACAGGATTAAATCCTTCTAATTAATCACAATAATTTGGAAAAGGACATTTGGATTATTAAGAAGAATTTGATAATTACACTCTTGCCTGTTCATGCAAGTTATAAACATAAAAGTGTCAAACAATTTGAATTGTATCCAGAAATAGGACACAAATATTATTTACCTCTTGATTCCATTAGCCCAACAGAAGTAGCCACTAGTCACACTATTCACATCTTAGAATTTCATAAAATTTTATTAGAACATTCACATTTCAAGTTCAATATTAGGAATAGGAGTATTCAGTAAACTTTCATCTATTACACTTTGTTTCGTCATAATAGATCCATCAATTCAGTCAAGTCATACAACTTTTAGTCTGCTTTATTCACATAGGTACACCCGCCTAGGTCTACCAGCACCTGAATAGTAGAAGGTCTAAACCATTTGGCCTTGTCTGTTACCCTTAAACGAACCAAAAGTTTGGCAAACTCTTAAGGTATTTCACCTGTGTATTTGAAAGCTAACACATCCATCATGCTTCCATCTTTGCATTTTTCACGCTTCCATGTTCGCATCATAGCTTAATCCAGTGTTTGTATCATGGTATCCCCTAGCATTACTCAGCCCATTCTAAAAATTAGTTTGTCTTATCGTATCACACTGGGGGCATGTCTTGCATTAGATTGGATTCTTGTACATTCTCAAGGTCAAAAATTTAAAAATCCCATAAACATTCAAAACATATCAAAATCCCAAAAACATTCAAAACATATCAAAATCCCAAAAAACATTCAAAACATGTCAAAATCAAAAAATAGGTCAAAAATTCAAAAGGTCAAAAACATAGTCTTCATTCAAACTACATCATCTCTGAGCTTTGAATGTAGACAAGAGTGATCTTTGATTGTCCCCTGAGATATTTAGGTTAGTCTTTTAGGTGTCTGCTATGTTCATATTTTTTTCTTGTAAATATTGGTTGTCATCAGTCGAACTACGTGGTCTCTACGTGTATAACATAGGCAAGGCTAATCTGTTGATCAGCCCCCGAGGCCCCTAAGATAGGTCTTTAGGTTAGGTATTGGTAGTCATGGTCATGTCTCACCCTGGACTGGGGGCCAAATCCCACATTCACTAGGGGAAAATAAACTTTAAGCTTGAATCAACAAGAAAATAGTTGTCGGACCAATGTTACAAACACAAACTTCAAATGGATGATGATCTTTTTGAATCAAATGTTTATCATGTTAAACACGAAATTTCAAATTGTTCTACTTTGATTTTTGATATCATATCTCTCAAGTACTTGATGATGTATCGAACTAGAGGAGCAAGAAAGGAGTATGATTTTTCTTTTTCTATTGTCTATGAGTTTGTCATTATTACTATGCAAGTTGTCATGAGACTGCGCTACAAAGTATCACTGATGACATTCTGAATTTGCATAGGAAAAAGATTAACTCTTTCCTATTTACACAAGTAATGGTCAGGTCATCTCAGTTCAATTATACTTAGATGCTTGTGTTAACTTGCAATTTTAAAACATCATGAAAGTAGTACTCAGGTCATCTTGGTCTAAAATATGACATCGATTCTTGTACTCACTTTCAACATTTTAAAGGCCCAATGATGATAAAAAGCATGACAAATTGGTTAATATAAATGACAACTTTTTAATACAAGATTTTCATAGTTAAGTTAGACTGCATTCATGTTAGTATTGCAAGTGTATTTATGGGGTTTTTCAATGCTGAAACAATTTTACAATGGTGCCATCTATATTATTAATGGATTGAGTACACTGGACATTAACCAAAAACACATCATTCTCATTTAGTTGCACATCAGTTGCATCATCATTTTCATATCTTAGAAAACATTCTCACATCATTTAAATTCATACATTCCATCATAATATTTACCTCAGAAAATACAAAAGAAAATAATAAAGGACATATACTGCATATCATTTCCAACATCAAATTCATGTCATCCACTACGCTTAAATAAGTGAGTCTCTTCAGATTTCCAAGAAAGTTGGGAAATATGTCAAAGTTATGAAGCTTAAAAGTTCAATCTACTATAGTCTTCCCACAAATTTTGGAAGTTGGACAAAATCACTTATTCAAGCTTAAGGCCTTGAACATTTGAAGTCATGAACATTCAATCATTTGCATTACACATCATAATCATCACATCACATTGCATAATCATAAATACATTCATCACACTGCCTAATCATTATCATCACATAGAAATTAAATAAATTTACAACATTGCATATCATAATAGGGAAATCAAATGCATATCAACATTTAGATCATAATCACCGTTACATATCATATATCATCAAAAATTTCATAATGTTCACGTGTACAAGGATATCCAAAAGGGCACTATATCATGGGAAACAAATCCTTAATCTCAAAAAAGGTGTATACACAATGTCTAAGGAACATCACAAAATGCTATGTTGAGCTCCCACTAGATGTTGTTGGTCTCATGGAACTAGTACCTCCTCTACCCGATAGACCTGCACCTAGATATCTACTAGAACGAGACTGTACAAAACTCTCTCATTGCTCAGGAGGAACAACCTCATGATATTTACCTCTATAAAACTGCAACTCCTGAGAAATGTGTCGGATCTCTCTGAAGAAATCCATTGTACCTATAGATGGTTTCATCTGCTATATCCTCTCAGTAATGGCCTCAACCTGGACTATCTAGTGTCTAAAGGCATCCCTTTGTGAAGTAAGTATGATCATCTATTCCTGCAACTGTTGTATCTGCTACCTATCTGTCCCTCTATCAGTCGTCAAAATATCAATCTGTGCCTAACACTGCCCTAAATCATCCTAAAGGGACACGATTTGTGCTCGAGCATGCACTATCTCACTCTTAAATGACTGAACCTCTGCTTGCAAATCTGCTATCTATGATGACTACTGATGAGAGGGTATCCCAATTTGAATCTTGGGAAGCACCACCAAAGCTACGGTAACACTCCTCCTATGCCTCAAAACTACAAAATCCAATGGATGACTATCATCTACACCATCATCACTCTCCCCACCATCACCTTTGCAACCACCATCATCACCTCTACAAACACCCTCCCCACCATCATCACCACCCTTGTCATCTCCTCCCTCTCCATCAACTAGTAGTACTAGCTCTTCTAGATGAGTAAATCTAGGAAAGGGATGTGTGTGGAAGAACTCTAAATAATCCTTGGTCATCTCGGCATCTATAATATATGGAACATAATCCCATAAACCTGGTGTCAAGATATAGTAATTTGTACAAATTTCCTCATATGATACATAGGAGCCTCACTCTAAAGCATCCCATCGTCACTGTGCATAATGGGAAACTCCCAGGGGCATCTCCTGAACCCATCCAAACTATCGACATACTCATAGATATAGGTATCACTCAAGCACAACATGTGTCTACCCAATCAGATAGTGGGATAACAACATATACAACATCTCCAGCTAATCCTCTAGCCACTGCTCACAATCCAAGTACGGGTGCCATGTGACAGTCTCTAAATCATCCAGAGCACGCCTCCAATAGGAAACCTTACCTAGCTTATGTTGGACATGTGGACCACTATAACTAAAAACATAGGGTCTCCCTGGTGCTTGATATCTCTCTCCCATGGGCTGAGTGATGGCTATATGCTCCCATGCCCAAGTCTGCAGTAATGTGACGCCACATGATAGGCTCATCACCCTATAATAAACAACCTCATGCAAATCTCGGTATCAGTGGGCTAACATGCATGAGCCCCATGCATATCTAGTAGCATCAAGTGTCATTTGTGATAACACATGACCCCAACCTGCTAAAAGTCCCCTTGACCTATGATCAGGACAAAGGAATCCACCAATGAATCCGAAAAGCACACATAGCAAAGGATCATATTTGCTAACAATCTTTGTCCAAAGAATCCATCAGTCTGTAACATGATCATCTCGGCATAACCTCTATAATGTAGCTATCCCACCCTACTCTATCTTATCATACACCACTATCTCTCCCATCACTAGGATCCGTAGAATATGATTGACATCCTCTAGAGTCATGGTCATCTCTCTAGTCAGTAAATGAAACGTGTTATGTTCACTGTGCTATCTCTCTACCAATTTTTTCAATAAACCTCTATTGATTCTATATTGTAGAATATCTAACAAGGAAGTCAACCCACAATGGGAGATAATCTCTAAGTTGGTTGAGGACAACTGGTGGACCATGTTCTAGGTCTTCTGGAATCACTCTTGAGACTGGAGTACATCTCCATCTCCCTAATCATGAACACAAATCATTCAATCAATGTCATGTTCAATCAAGATTATTAGTCAATCAAGCTAATGTGCAGTCATTCAAATCAAAACAATCAAAACAATCAACATCTCAATCAATCAACCAATCGTTCCTCACCTATCATGAGGATGATCTGCTATCAATCAAACTAGCATTCCTTGCCTATCATGAGGATGATCTACTATCAATCAACCTATTGTTCCTCTCTTATCATGAGGATGATCTGCTATCCATCCTACCATCATTCCTCACCTATCATGAGGACAATTTTCCTTCAATCAAACCATCATTCCTTGCCTATCATGAGGATGATTTGATATCAATCCTACCATCGTTCCTCACCTATCATGAGGATGGTATGCTATCAATCCTACTATCATTCCTCACCTATCATGAGGTCAATACAACACTGGTTCTATCATTTGATTCTCATCTATCATGAGATCAAATTATCATGCAAAACATTAATCAAACACTACACATACCACAATCTGACTAAAATCAATCCAAAACACGGTAAACCGACAACTCCTAGGCTTCAAGGACATCTTGCAAACATCACCTTGAGGGATTTCCATAATCACACCCCGCAAAATGGGTCAAACGACAAGCTAAACCACCTCAAAACAACAAAGATGAAAACTTTCCAAGGAAACAAGACGCACCATTTGGGACCCCAAAGGTGCCAAAATAGAGTTTGGAACTCAAAATAGGGTTTTCAAGGCTTACAAGAGGCACCATTTGGGACCCCAAAGGCACCAAAATAGTGTTTGGCATCTCAAAACATGGATTTCACCCTTACAAGAGGCACCACTTGGGACCCCAAAGGTGCCAAAACAATGTTGGAGGCCAAAAACATGAATTTCAAGCTTACAAGAGGTGCCATTTGGGACCCCAAAGGCGCCAAAAATCTTAAACACACTCAAAAACACTTCAAAATGACAAAAACATCACTTGAAAGTGCATAAATAACATGTGATAGGCTACAACATCTATCTACGACATTCAAAATACCATTAAAATGCAAGAAAATGACTAACAAAGAGCTTTCTCATAAAGTGTACTATGGGATCACCATCTTCCTCTAAGCTCTCCAATCTTCAACTTCTCCAAACTCAACATGTAAAAATGAATCCCATTTTACCACTTTTACCTTTTAAGGGTAAAATGGAGGGAATTATGGTGGTATTTATTTCCCATTTTTACCACAAAGGAGTTGTAATTAATCAACACTATTCAAAGCAAGAGTTTGCAATGAACTTTCGAGAGATAAATTGTCTCTGACATCCAAATCTCACTAAATCAACATTGGATCATCATCATAATCATCACAACACCATCACCTCATTCCAACATTTCATTTTAACATCCCCGCATTCACCGATTTATCTCTCGAGGGGGAATATATCCGTCAATACCTGAAATTCAAAAGTCTAGGGCATGGTCTGGGGCATCAAAATCTTGCATCGTCTGGGGCATCAAAATATTTCCTGAGCATTGACATCAAAATTTTCTTTGAAGCAACATGTAAACACATTACTTCAAAGAGGGGAAAAATGTATACACCTAAAAATGATCACCATACTCAATTAATTAAATACAACCTATTTGATTAATGCTTCAACTACATATAAATAAGGTATTACTTTATTTATATTGTTCACTCTTCTTTTAATTCTCCAAAATCAGATTCTTTTAAATAATTAAATAAACAAAATACCCTAAACATGTTTATTTAATTAACCTTCCTTAATCCTGATTAAGAATTAGAACACATTTCTACAAATTTTTGTGTGCCACCTCATAAAGGTCACATGAAAATAAATAAGCCTAATTATTAATTAGAATTATCCTCACACACTTCCACTAATGAGAAAAAGCACATGGCTTTATTCCCCCACACTTCCAACAAATTTGGAGCACATGGGTCTTTGTTTCACACACTTGAGAATCCCATACATTTGGCATGTTTCCAATTGGTCAAAGTATTATCTCCACACACATGGCATGTTGTCTTTGGTCAAGGGGACAACATCCTGATTCCTTTCATCTCCACTGTCTATTATTTCTCCTTCGAAACTAGACCATTGATAGGTGCCACCTCACAAAATGCTTGAGAAACCGTATAAATACACCCTCTTTCCTTAGCACTTATCATCCACAATTTGAGTAAAGTTACTATGCAGGTTTATCTTAGGAGCTTGGAGCTTTCATGGAGTCTTATACTTAGTTTTCATATTATGTGTTACTTTGCATTCTTATCTTAGATTAATTAATTTCTTCATAGTTACATTTTATCATCCCCATTGCATCATAGTTACATTTTAGGTTAGTTTTTTTTATGTTTGCATTTGATCTTATGCATAATCATGAATAGTTCATTTTAGTTTCATATCATCTCACTCATCTCCACTTGTTCATTTATCATCAACATCATCCTTTTTTTATCATTGTATCCATTATCCTTTCCATCATTTTGTTTCATTTAGAAGCATACCACTAATCATTCTAGCACACATTGGCACATAGAAATCATCTTAGCTTGCATATTAAGCATCAAATATCATTTTCTAGGTAGTAATTTTAACAACCTTTGTGCCCATAGAAATATGAGGGCCAAACAGTATAATAAATCCCTAGAAATAGAGGACAATGATACATATTTGAAAGGTTTGATTGTATTATGAATAGAGTATTTTTACTTGCTTCAAACTTTGAATGTAAACCGTCTCATTAAGGTTTGTGTTGACATTAGAATCCTCTCCACATTCGACACATGCACAGGGCATATAGTTGAATTAGGTTAATCATAACAAATCATTTCCAATCCATTTCCAAGGCCCTAAGGATGTAGATCCAAGTTTGATTGACTCACCAACATTGTTGAAAGTAGATCTATTCACCTTGGTTTTCATTCTAATGTACCTTTGAAAAAGGACCAAAAGCATCCCTAGATTTATACCCTAGACTTATGGCTCCCTTTTTCATATGCTACATTTTGACGAACCCGACATGTTAACATCATAAACTTTTTGAAATTGGAAGTCTTTCAAACCCTAGTCTAGGTTTTTTTGTACATTGTCTTGCATTTCTCATTTAAGGTTTCATATTTGCATCATAAAAGTCATAAAAATTCAAAAATGTTGCATTCATATTATATCATAGCTTGCATTAGGGTGTTCTTCAATCATTTAGATTAGATCTATATTCAAAATATGCTCATAATTATCACTTACTATTTACACATTATCACACATTTGCATCTCACTTACATTGGGAAATTCCAGAAAAATAATCATTGTCAAACATGTTTGTAGATGAAACAACATTCATAAGAAAAAATATAAACACTCAAATTTTATTTTTCAAAACCCCTATCAAGGACTTAGATTCCCTTGGGTGTCTCTATCCTTGTACAGCTGAATCAACAAACTTTTTTCATAATTTTCTATCTTTGTCTGCTCAGTCTAATTGTGCTTGCAAATTTGTTAATTCAAATTCATAATTGCATTTATTTAGGCATCTTTCATAGAGTTCAAAAAGTGAAAAATATTGCATTGTTTGGTTTTAAAATTGTATTAAAATCATCATCTTCAAGTTGTGGCATCTTAGAATTGTTATATGTATAGGACAACTGAGAGGGGGTGAATTAGTTGTACATTAAAACATGTAATCCCTCATTAATTTTCAAACCCTTATCAACATTTAAACCACCATTAAGCATTAACATAATGTAAACATATGAAACAACAATGCAAACACAACCAAGCACAATAGAACACTAGATTTACGTGGAAAACCCTAAGCAGGGAAAACCACAAAGAGGATTAGCTCACATATATATGAATAGTAACACTGAATACAATTAGGCTCGCTGCCTAGAAAAGAAGAAAGGATCACTACTTAAAGGACTCATTGTTCCAAAGAAAGAAGAAAAAAGAATACTATTACAGATAGATTAACTATCTTAGAGCAACAAGAAAAATCTACCACTACAACACCACACCATCTACAACCTTTGTCTCACTGCCTCTTGCAACTTCAAGCACGCTAAAAATATAGACACCTTCTACTCACTACATCCGAAGTCATAGGTATTAAGCTCACACTTGATCACATTACCATGAAACACATTTATTAAACATTCCATACACATCTCCAACAATTCACCTTGAATTTATACAAACCACAACCTCAAAAAAAATCCCATGTCAGCCGCAATGAAACGTATGCACCTTAAACATGCATCCACTAAATAGTTCAGCACCAAACACTTTCGTGGTGGAAAGAAGTGAAGGTAGACCACAACAATGGTTAACTAGGACCCAAATCTACACCAACATGATTCACCACTCTTCCACAAACAAAAAACAACCTCTACAATTAGCGCTAGCATGCCAGGTTGACCAAACCTATGCTAACACTAACAAGTGACCACAACATGCTGCTCTAAGTATGAAAAAAATATGTGGACCACAAAGAAACACTTCACAAAATCCTTACCATATCCTATAATATTCCAACATCATCAAAATATTTTACAACATTGCCACAACCACCTACAACTGAGAACACCATCATTCTATGCAACTAGACATACTACCACATAATATAACTTACAAATCCAGAATTTTGGAACAACTAAACACCAAAAACTTCAAAGGAAGGTAGATACAAATAATATTATGAAATTCCAAAATTTTAAAGACAAGAAACAACGTGGAGAAATGTGAAGCAATCACATTTCTCCAAGATAGCCTTCTACATAGGTAGACACACTATCAAACACATCTTCCACTGTTGCACGATCCAGAACCTGAAACTCTAGCTATAGAACCTTTGAACACCTCTGATTATCACATCCAAACTACACAATCATATCTTCAACCATGAAGAAATATGGAGCATAACATTAAACACACCTCTGTCACACTACACACTCTTTTATTCAATTTTTTTGAAAAGCACTTGGAAACCAAGTGAAATGGAAGTGAACTAGCTACATCAGCAACACCAAAAGTGTCTTCTCAACATATCTACAACATATGTAACACAAAAAATCTCCACAATAGGTGTTGACATCATACCACAACACATACACACTTGAAACTAATGACAACAAAACCAACAATCTCTAATAATCTCCCCAATTATACTGGAGTTTGACATCAATGATAGCACCACCAATCTTCCAACAATCTCCCCAACTATACTAGAGGAAGACATAAATGACAACACCAACAATATCCCCCTTTTTCATTGATGGAAGCACTATCTTTGAAAACCATCAACAACAACACTGCAACAACAACACTCCCCCTTACTAGGGTATCTCTTACACTTCTTTTCCTTGTATCTTTCAAATACTATTCTCTCCCCTTTCTATTCTCTCTACCTATCTTGAGGATTTTTTAGACATCTCTCTCCCTTTGACATTAATGGAAAGGGGCAACATTTTTTCCTTTGACAACACTTTCACACTTCTCTTTAGGAAACACTAGTGAGAAACTTCTCTCTCTCCAATACTCTTCTCCATACAATTCTCACTACTACACACACTACATTGCACATTCTTCACTTCTCTCTCTTCTTACTCTTTTCTACACTCTCTTTATACTGCCCTTACTTTTTAGCTCTCTCCCTTAGGGGTGCAAGATATGCTCCTACTAGATGTACGAAACAAGAACACTACTACCTACTCCCCCTGAGAGGTAGCTTTCATCATTAGTCCAGGACCAAGAATGTACATTGAAATTCTTCCTAGACAGATGCACCAACGTATGTATCTAGTTAAAAGGAGGGGTAGTAACCCCTAACTTCTTTCAGACATACTCAAAAGTATCTTTTGGAAGAGCCTTAGTAAAAATATCTTCTACTCAATCCTTTGTAGACACATACTCCAACTTTACCCCATTCTTTGCAACTTTCTCCCTTAGAAAGTGATACCAGGTAGAGATGTGATTTTTTCTTGAATGCATTATTGGGTTCTTTGAAATATTGATAGAACTTGTATTTGTTGGAAACACAATGGCAGAGAACTGAGAGGGGGGTGAATATGTTGTCATAGAAATTTAAACTTATTAAACTTATTAACTCTATTCTCAAATCTGATTAAAAACCATGAAAGCATAAATCATCAACACATCAGAAACAAACATAACAACAAGATTTTTTATGTGGAAACCCTATTAGGGGAAAAACCATGGTGGAGGTCAGCCCACAAGATTATACCATGTTAAAAGTATAAAGAAGAATAAATGGGGAATGTGCATGCATTCAAGCACACTGCCTAGAGCTCACTACTCAAATACAATAAGGCTTGCTGCCCAAAGGAAGACACACTATCTTATAGAAACATTCAAATTACATCCACAGGATTTTGAACTAAGAAAATAGCCTTTTTCTAATGCCTGATTATAGTTCCAATTAAGCACATGAACACTTCTTCACACCTCGCTCACTCTTCTTCATACTCTACTTCTTCCTTTGAATGATTAGGACATTATTCACACATCTCATACACATGCATTCCTTCAAATGGAATAAACAATCACTTATATATATCCGCAACAAGAGATTACATCATTACATGTCGGCTTCAACAAGATAATAAAACATATGAAAACTATCGACCCAAAACAATAAATAATTTTCAATGTGAATTGACCAATGTCAGCCACAACATAATGAAGACCCAAAACAAAATCTTCAAACAAAAAACACCTTCAAAAACTATTCCACAAAGATCCACAACACACTACAATCACCTTGTCGTCCATGAACATGAAAAACATGAACACGCAAGAGAAAATCACCAATCATGAGCACAACAATCAATGCATACGTGCAACACAGATAGAGAATAATCTAGAAACATCCACAAACATCATGAATCACTAGAGAAGCATCCGCAACAACTGAACTTACTAGAATCACATCATCTTCATTTAGGAACACCAACTAAGGCAACAAAATGACTATCAGAACACAGATACTCATAACTCGATCAAATCTTCATTCGGATCTATGAAACTTAACTTGGATAAAATAGATATACCTGAAAACAAACCCTTTAATCCACAACCTCTGATCATCAATGTACTAAGCTAACCAATAGACTAAACTTCACTACATCATTGACAACTTGCAACTTATTCCATTACAATTTTCTCAATATCCTCGATATATACAACCTTAAAGACATTAATTCCAATAGTGTTGACATCAATGGCAATCACATATCAGCAACATCCAACAATCTCCCCCTTTGGCATTGATGGTAACACATGATGTGAAAAACACTATCAACTTAACTATCTCTTAGCACTTTCTCCCCCTTAGATGTTGACTCTTTTCTCCTCAACTCTTTCACATGAATCTTCTCCCCACAAATTTTTTCACATGACTCTTCTCCCCCTTTGATATCAATGAAAAAGATACACACAAGCTCTGAACCACATAGCTAGACATTTGACTACTCCCCCTGAGTAGCAGCCACCACAACATCAATCTGAATCAAGATATGACTGTGAAATGCATAGAATGATGCAAGTCAATGCATCTTAGCTTTGATTAGGAGGGTTAATCACCCCTAGATTTATTTTGAGATACTTAAAAGTATCCTTAGGCAAAGACTTGGTAAAGATATCTGCAATTTGTTCCTTAGTAGGCGCATACTCCAATCTGACTTCCTTTTCACTCTCCTCTCTCAAAAAGTGAAATTTGACAGATATATGCTTGGTCTTTGAATGCAGCACCAGATTCTTAGAAATGTTAATTTCACTTGAGTTATCACAGAATATAGCAATAGGTTCATCATACACAACTCTAATAGTTGTCAACATATGCTTCATCCACAATACTTGAGTACGATTGTTAGCAGCAGCAATGTATGCTTCCTCTACAGTAGATAAAGAAATGGCATTCTACTTCTTAATTAACCATGAAATCAACTTCTTTCCCAAGAAAAATGCACTACCAATAGTATTTTTTATGCCATTCACATCTCCTTCCCAATCAACATCAGTAAAGGCACTCAAAGTAGGGTCATCATCTCTAGGATACCATAGGCCAAAATCAATTGTCCCCTTCAAGTATCTAAAAATCCTCTTCATGACAGTCACATGAGATTCCTTAGGATCATCATCTTGCAACAATGCATACAACATTCATGATATTAGGTCTAGTTTGAGCAAAATAGAAAAATCCACCAATCATCAATCTGCATCTAGTTTGATTTGCTTTCAATGAATCATCATCTTGTGCCAATTTACATCCGGTCACCATAGGTGTACCAATTGGATTTGAATCTTCCATACCAAACTTCTTTAGCAATTCTTTCACATACTTGGATTGAGATATAAATATCCCTTTATCTAACTAGGTAATTTGCAATCCCAAAAACAATTTCATCTCTCCAATCATAGACATCTCAAATTCACTATGCATCTCATCAGCAAACTTCATGCACAAACTATCATCTCCTCTAAAAATTATATCATCAACAAAGACTTCAACAATCAAATATTTATCATGATCAATCTTGAAATACAAATTACTATCAGCAATACCTTTTTTAAATCCAAGCTTCAAAATATATTTGTCCAATCTGGCATACCATGCTCTTGGGGCTTGCTTGAGTCCATATAGTGCTTTCTTCAACTGACAAACCATATCTCCTTGATCAATCAATTGAAATTCATCAAGTTGCTCAACATATACTTCTTCTAATTCACTATTTAAAAATGTTGACTTGACATCCATCTGATAAACCTTGTAGTTTTTGTAAGCAGCATAAGCAAGAAATCATCTCACAACTTCAATCCTAGCAACAGGGGAAAAAGCTTCTTCAAATTCAATTCCTTCCATTTGAGAATATCCTTTACACTCTAGTCTTGCTTTGTTTCTAACAACTTCACCTTGCTCATTCAGTTTGTTTCTAAAGACCCATTTAGTTCCAATTAATTTTTTTCCTTAGGTAAAGGAACAAGAATCCATGTATCATTCTTCTCTATTTAATTTAGTTCTTTCATTTCTTCCACCCAATGTTCATCTTTACATGCTTCATTGACATTAGTAGGCTTAGTCTTTGAAATCAAACAGTATTCTTCTGCAATTTTTCTCCTAGTCTGAACACCTTTGTTCTTATCACCTATGATCTAATCTTCTGAATTATTTAGTCTTACATACCTGGGAGTCTTAGGACGTTCTTTAACTTTAGGCTTTTGTGATCTCTCTTCTGCACTTTCACTAGTTCCTTCCTCTTGATTTTTTTGATTGACCGAAATGATCTGAACTTGATTTGAAATTTGAAATTTCTTTCCTTTATTTGAATTTTCATTCTGATCATCTGAATCATATCCACAGGTTCAGGATGGTCTAACTATATCTTCATCAACCTTGAAATTTGCACTTTCAACCATTTTCCTCAATCTCTTATTGTAGCACTGGTAGGTCTTGCTTTTAGTACAGTAACCAAGAAAGATTCCTTCATCACTCCTAGCATCAAAATTTCCTATATCTTCATCTATTTTTATATAGCATCTACTCCCAAAGATTTTGAAGTATCTAACAGTAGGTTTATGACCATACCATAACTCATAAGGAGTCTTACCAGTATCACCTTTGACTTGTACCAAGTTGAGTGTGTAAACAGCAGTACTCACAGCTTCTCTCTAGTAGATATGAGGAACATTTCCTTCCAGCATCATAGTTCTAGCAACTTCTTTAATTGTCCTATTCTTCCTTTCCACAACTCCATTTTGTCGAGGGGTCTATGGGGAAAATAATTGTGTCTTTATCCCATGCTCTTCACAAAAATAATTAAACTCACTAGAAGTGAATTCACCACCTTTATTCGATCTAAAACATTTAATCTTCAAACCTGTCTCTGTCTCAACAATAGCCTTAAAGATCTTGAACTTCTCTAGAGCTTCATATTTCTCCCTTAAGAAAGTAACCCACATCATTCTGGAATAATCATCAATAAGCAACATGAAATAACCATATCCTTGCAAACTTTTGACTCTAGAAGGACCACATAAGTCAGTATGCACAAGCTCCAACACTTCATTTGAACAATGTTGTTTGCTCTGAAATGAAACTCTAGTTTGCTACCCTAACTAGAATTCCTTCCATATAGCATTAGTAGGTTTTATCAACTTAGGAAGATCTCTCACAGCCTAAGTAGAACTTATCTTGATTATATTGTCAAATTTTACATGACACATTCTCCTATGCCACAACCAACTTTCATCAACTTTGAACAATAAGACAACTTTTACTAGCAACACTCAGGTGAAAGATATTACCTTTTGTTTTTGTACATGATGCAATCACATTTTTGGAACTCCCCAATATTTTTCACTTTCCATCCTTGAATTGAAGATTGTATCCCTTGCCAATCATTTGTCCAACACTTAAAATATTATGCTTCAAGCCTTCCACATACAGGACATCATCAGTATTATCCTTACCATCAAGAGAAATGCATCCTCTACCATAGATTACACCTGCTTTGTCATCACCAAACCTTACAACACCACCATCATACTTTTCCAAGCTCACAAACTTACTTTTATCACCTGTCATGTGATGAGAGCATCCACTGTCAATCACCCATTCATCTTTCTCTTCAACTCGAGTGGCTAGGGCTTTCTCCACATTTGTACAATTAGTAGATTTAGTAGACACAGGATTATTTTCCTTGATAGAAATAAATATCCATTCATCCTCACATTCCCTTTATCAGATTCATCATCTATCACACCTTCATCAGCAGCATAATAACACTTCCTTTGAAATCTAGGCTTGTTATTTCTTGGCTTAGGAACTCTTTCTAGACACCCTGATGCAAAATGACCTATCTTATTGCAAGAAAAACATTTAATAGGTAACTTCCCTTTATACTTACCTTCTCCTTTGGCTTCCCTTTTGACAATAAGTGCTTCAAGCTCATCCAATTTTCTCTCCTCTTCTTCAATCTCTCTCATTTCCTCCTCATACTTGAATATCTTTCTAGAAGAACTTTCACCTAAATCATATCTTTGTTTATCCCTTCCAGAAATAGTAGCTTTGAATGCAGATTATGTCTTAGGAAGAGCATCACCAAATTCACTCAACTAAAAATTTGTAAGCTTACCAATCAACATATCTCTAGGTACATTTGTTACAGTTTGGAGCTCCTCAATAGCAGTAGCTTTGACTTTGTATGCAGTAGGAAAGGATTTGAGCACTTTAGCAACAATCGCTGATTCTTCCAATTTTCCACTAGCACATCTGATACCACACAGAAGTTCATTCACTCTTTGCATAAAAGAAGTAATGTTCTCATCATCACCCATTCTCAACATTTCTTATTTCCCTTTCAGACTTTGCAACTTAGCAATCTTCACATTAGCATCACCTTCATACAAAGTTTCCAACTTTTTCCAAATCTCATAAGCAGTCTTCGAATCCATAACATTTGTCATCTCAAAATAAGTTAGAGCACTCAACAATGCTTCCTTAGCCCTGATATTGTACTCAACATCCTTAATCTCAATAGTAGTAGAAGGACCATTTCGTGGATAACATACCTATTCCTTGTAATTTTCAAGTACAATTCACTAATGCATCTCAGATGACACTCCATTTGATTCTTCCATAGAGAATAATTTGGTCCATCAAATCTTGGACTATCCTTCTTATATGTCACCATCTTGAATCACCTCAAGCTATTAAACTTCTTCCAAGGAACCTACTTTGATACCAATTGTTCGCAAGACAAGGGTAGACAACTGAGAGGGGCGGTGAACTAGTTGTCATAGAAATTTAAACTTATTAACATTATTCTTAGATCTGATTAATAGCTATGAAAGCATAAATCATCAACACATTAGAAACACACATAACACCAAGATTTTTACATGGAAACCCTGTTAGGGGAAAAACCACTGTGGAGGTCAATCCACAAGATTATACCCTGTTAAAAGTATAAAGAAGAATAAATGGGGAATGCACATGAATTCAAGCAAACTGCTTAGATCTCACTACTCAAATACAATAAGGATTACTGCCCAAAGGAAGACACACTGTCTTATAGAAACATTCAGATTACATCCACATGATTTTGAACTAAGAAAATAGCATCTACTAATGCCTAATTACAGTTTTGGTTAAGCACATGAACACTTCTTCACACTCTGCTCACTCTTCTTCATACTCTGCTTCTTCCTTCAAATAATTAGGAAATTATTCAAACATCTCATACACACACATGCCTTCAAATAGAATAAAAAATCGCTTATATATATCTACAACAAGAGATTACATTGCTATAGGTTGGCTTCAACAAGATAATAAAACATATGCAAACTGTTGGCCCAAAACAATAAATAATTTTCAATACAAATTGACCAATTTCAGCCACAACATAATGAAGACCCAAAACAAAATCATCGAACACAAAACACCTTAAAAAATTATTCCATAAAGATCCACAACATGCTACAATCACCTTGTTGGTCATGGACATGAAAAACATGAACACACAAGAGAAAATCACCAATCACGAGCACAACAATCAATGCAAACATGCAACACAATGATCAAGAAACATCCATAAACATCATGAATCACTAGAGAAGCATCCGCAACAATTGAACTTACTAGAATCACATCATCTTCATTCAGAAGGACCACTTGAAGCAACAAAATGACTGTCAGAACACAAATACTCATAACTCGATCAAATCTTCATGTAGATCTCTAAAACTTAACATGGATAAACTACATATACTCAACAAAAAACCCTTTAATCCACATCCTCTAATCATCAATGTTCTGAACTAACCAACAGACTGAACTTCAATGCATCATTGACAACTTGCAACTTATTCCATTACAATTTTCTCAATATCCTTGACATATATAGCCTTAAAGACATTAATTCCAATAGTGTTGACATAAATGACAACCACATATCAGCAACATCCAATAATATTATCACACAAGATAGAAATAATTTGAATCATATGATACTCTAATATCCTTCAATGTCTACTTCATCCACAATGCCTATGTACAACATGATGCTGCTACAATATATTTTTCCTCTATGGTAGATAATAACACTGAATTTCACTTCTTACTTAGCCAAGAAACCAACCTACTTCCAAGAAAGAAAGCACCCCCACATGTACTTCTTTTATCATCTGCACAACCTACCCAATTTGCATCTATATATGCACTCAAAGAGAAATTAGTATCCGTAGGATACCATAGACCAAAGTCTAGAGTGCCTTTCAAGTATCTAAATATCCTATTCACTTCTGCCACATGTGATTCTCTAAGATCTTCTTGAAATCTTACCACAAGACACACTACATGCATGGTATTCGATCTAGTAGCAGTTAGATATAGTAGTCTACTAATCATTGATCTATACTTTCTCTAACCTATCTTAGGATATTTATCATTATTTCTCAATTTAAAACCAATAACCATAGGATTACATACTAATTTAAAATCCTCCATTCCAAACTTCTTCAACATTTCCTAACATACTTTGATTGTGAAATGAAAATACCTTTCTCTGATTGACTAATTTGTAACCCAAGAAATAAATTCATCTCCCCAAACATTGACATCTCAAACTCTTTATTTACTTCTAAAAGCTTCTTGAACATGCCTTCATTTCCTCCAAATATTATGTCATCAACATACACAACCACAATCAAAAAAATTATCCCTCAACCTTGAAGTAAGGGTTGCTATTGTAGTACCTTTTTCTAAATCCCTGTTGCAACAAGTACTTATCCAATCTTTCATACCAAGATCTAGGATCCTATTTGAGTCCATAAAATTCCTCCTTCAACCTATAGAGCATATCAACATCATCTAATAACTGAAAACATTTTGGTTGTTCAATATACACTTATTCTTCTAACTCACCACTCAAGAATGCAAACATGACATCCATTTTATATACCTTGAAGTCTTTATGTGCTACAAAAAAAAAAAAAATCCTATTATCTTCCATCCTTTCCATTAGAGAAATAGTATCTTCAAAATCTATTCTTTCCACTTGTGAGTAGCCCTTACACACAAGTATAATCTTATTTTTGATAACTTTTCCATCCTCATTCAACTTATTTCTGAAAACCCACTTAGTTCCTATCACATTCTTATTTGTTGGTATTGGGACCGATTCCCAAGTCTAATTCTTCTCAATCTATCCCAACTCTTCTTCTATAGATTTTATCCAATTCCCATCTTTTCATTCTTTAGTTATTGTTTTAGGTTCACCTCTTAAAGTTTCAAAAAGTTTACTTGTTCCTCTGTCATGATAGCTTTTCATCTTGACAACACACCTTTGCTCTTTTCTCTAATGATTTGATCTTCAAAATGATTCTTTTTCACATACTTAGGAGTATTAGGTATCTTTTTCAGAGCTTCTTCCTCTTCAACTATCATCTCTTTTTCTTTCTCTTCATCCTTTTCTTCTTCACTGCAAGGGGGTTCATCAAATTCATATCCTTCTACCAACACAAAACTTTGATGTGGATCTTCATCCACTTTGACACTTCACTTTCAACAATATTCTTCAACCTTTTGCTATAAAATCTATATGCCTTGCTCTTTTTAGAGTATCCAAGGATGATTCCTTCATTAGATCTTGCATCAAACTTTCAGAAGTTTTCTTCATCTCTTCTAATATAGAATTTACTTCCTAACACTCTAAAATATTTCACAATAAGAGGTTTTCTATACCATAACTAGAAGGGATTCTTTGAACTATTCACTCTTGCTTGACCTCTATTAAGTATGTACACTATAGTATGAATTGGTTCTTTCCAGTAGACTTCTAGTAGATTTGCTTCCTTCATCATAGTCCTTGCTTCTTCTTGAACTGTCATGTTCTTCCTCTCCACAACTCCATTTTTCTAGTCCTAGGAGCTACTAAATGTCTCTTTATTCCTTGATCTTCACAAAAAAATTTAAACTCATTAGAGGTGAACTCACCACCTCTATCAGGCCTTGAGAACTTGATTTTCAAATTCATTTCATTTTCAACCATATATTTAAAAGCTTTAACCTTATCTAGAGATTCTAATTTTTCTTTGAGAAATGTTACCCAAGTCATTCTAGAATAATTATCAATTAATAACATGAAATAACTATCACCTTGAGAGCTTCTTATTCTAGTAGGTCCACATAGGTTTGTATGCACCAACTCTAAAGGTCCTATAGTAGAATATTCTTTAGTTTGAACCTTTTCTTTTTCTACTTTCCAAACTAACATTCCTTGCAAACTATATTGATATGCTTTGTAATTCTTAACAGATCTCTCACAACATTAGTAGAACTCGTCTTCACTAGGTTATCAAAGTTAATGTGACCCATTCTTCTATTTCATGTAGCTAGGTTTAATTGATTTGAGACATAAACCACCTAACACCGCCTTTGAGATGATAAACATTACATTTTTTCTTTGTTCTTGCAATAACCAAGATTCTGGATCATCCTTTTTTTATTTCACAACCACCATCTTGAAACACCAAATTGCAACCTCTGCTACACATTTTTCCTACATTAAGAAGATTATATCGGAGACCCTTGACATAAAGAACATTTGTTTTATACTTACGATAAAAAATAATTGAACCTTTTTCTACAAATCTTAGTAGATGTATCATCACCAAACTTAACAAGACCACCATCATACTTTTGAGGTTTAACAAAATTACTCTTATCACCTGTCATATGATTTGACTATCCACTATCAATTATCTAGCAGTTCTTTGCCTCTCTTGCATGAAAAGTAGTTGCCATATTTCCTTCAATATTGTGACTTGTTTCCAAATAACTTCCTTCACACATCTATCAAGATTATTGGAATTAGTTCCAACATTTAGAGCCATGAATAAGCATTCATCACTATCATCACCAAGGTAGTCTAATTCCTCATCATTAGCTACACCATTGTCCTTTTCAACATAATAGATTTTCTTCATACATTTACCTTTATGATGATTGTTATGTTTGTCATTTACAACTTTGATTGGACATTTATAAGCATAATGACCTATCTTTCCACAATTGAAACATTTAAAGGGTAAATTATTGATGCAATGACAACCATCTATGCAATATGTATTTTCTAATGCCCTTTTTCAATATCCTCACAAAATTTTATTTCACCTCATCAAGATCATCTAGATCTAATTCATCATCCTTCTCTACCTTGCTGACTTTAATACCAGTTTCTTTCTTTATAGCATCTTGACCAAACTCTCTCAATTTGTACAAAATTAAAGCACCAAACATCTGATCTCTAAAATATTGATCTAAATTCTAAGCTTCCTTAATAGCAAAAGCTTTAGAACTATAAGATCTAGGAAGAGTTCTCAATACATTTTTCACTTCTCTTTCTTCCAGCTTACCACCAAGACCATTGATGGTATTAACAACTTCATATCTTCATCTTCAGACATCCTCAGGGTTTCAAATTTTGTATCTTCACTTGCTTGACCTTGTCATCTCCTTCATAAATACTCTCCAACCTTGTCCAAATCTCTTTAGTAGTTTTCAGGCATATCACCTATCCAAGTTCAGAATCGGAAAGACCACTCAAGATAGAATTCATTTATTTTCCATTTTTCTCATATTCCTTCATCTCATCATCACTTTTTTGACCATTAGCAAGCATAGTATGTTACAAGTACAAGAAGAATTGTGTTTTCATTGATTTCAACAAGCTTGTATTGTCATTGGTGTCAATTGTAGGAGTAGTTTGTTGCAAAGATGTGCATTTGGTATTGGATTGGTTGTGTCTTTGATTATGCTTTGATTGGTTACATTGTGTTGTCATTAGTAAGCTAATAGTGTCAACCTCTAGTGTTGCTTTGATAATCTTTTTTTTATGGATGTATGGTTGGGTTGTTATGTTTAAATTGGCTTGATAGTGATGAGGAAGTACTAAAGATGTTGATGATGAGTTTCTAGTGCTTGGTTTCCAGGTTCTTTTGAGAAAATTGAATAAAAAGAGGAAATGGTATATTGTAGTGTGTTTTGGGTTGAAGAGTAGTGTTTTATTTTCTCTCCACAATTCTTCAAGGTTGAAGTTTTTCTTGTATGGTTTATATATGTTGATTAGAGGTGTTCATAGGTGTTTCATTCATAATTTGGTGTGTTGGATCACTATGCAGAGGAAGTTGTGTTCACTAGTGTGTGAAGTTTATTTTGTAGAGATGTTTGGGATAAATTTTCTTGCTCTACATTTCTCTGTAAAATGGTTTCAGGTCTTGTGGATCAAAAATGGTGTTGATAGTGTATCTTTCTTTAGATGAAGTTATTCATGGTTTAGTGGTTTGAAAGTCAATTTCTTGAGTTGCAGTGTATGGAAAACTTTTTTGAGTGTACTAGGTGTGTAAATTCTTCAAGTGAAAGTTTTTGTGAAGGAACTTGTTGAATTTTAGAGTGCTTTTGGAATATTCTATATCATTTTCAAGTGTTGTGTAGTGTCCGTGAATCATCTTTGGATTTGAGGAAGCGTGCTCTTAAGTGTTAATGGTGTTAACACAAGTTCGGTTGACCTAGGGTGTTTACACTACTTGTGAAGCTGATTTGATGTTTGTGGAAGTGTGGTGTGGAATGTATGAGTGGATTTAGGTCCTAGGTAAGGTGTACAATTGTTTTCCTTCATTCCTTTACACCACGGGAATATTTTGGTGCCGACCTAATTTGAATTTGCACAGTTGAGGTGCATAACTAACTTTAGAGAATGTTTTCAAAGTTGAAGATGATATAAATAAGTGTTGAGTTGTTGAGGGATGTTAAGATACATGAGCATGATGTGAGTGATGAAAATTGTAGAGTTGTAGGGTGTGAATTTAATAAGTGAAGTGCAAACTTTCATGTGTTATATTATTGAATGCAGTGAGCAAAAAGTTTCTATAATTCTTTAAAAATACTCTAAAGGTGTTGGTGATGTTGTGGTAGATTTTTCTATTGCTTTGAGATGGATTTCTCATTGTATCACTCTTATTTATCTTATTTTCTATTTTGGAAAAGATCATTTCTTTCTTTATGCAGCGAGCCCTCTAATAGTGAGCCCTATTGTGTTCAATGTTGATATTACTTCTATTGTGAGTTAATCCTCACTATGGTTTTTCCCATCTTGGGTTTTCCACATAAATTTGGTGTTCCTTTGTGCATTGTGTTGATGTGTTTCAATTTCTATTATTTTCTTTTATGATAAATCATTCTAACAAATTAATGGTAATTGGATTAATGTGGATCTAAATGTTTGTGAGGGTTTTGAAGTTTTAAGGTACAACTGATTCACCCCCCCTCTCAGTTGTCTTGTACATTCAACAGTTGGTATCAAAGCAAGGTTTCTTGGAAGAAATCTTAACCGCTTGAGGTAGATTTGGGATGGAACACAAGAAATATGTTCATATATTTGATGGGTCAGACTATGAGTTTCAGGAGACAAGGATGGGAGGTTTTCTAGTTTCTCTTGGATTTGAGATCTAGAAGTTTTTTGAAAGAGGATATACTATTCTTTCAAATGGTATGTGCATTGATGATGAGATGAAGGCATATGAAAACAATAGTAAAGAAAGGAATTATCTTAGTCTTGATAATTATGAATTGGTGAAAGTTGTGAATTTTAAAACTACTAGAGAAATTTGGGTGAGGTTAGAAAGCATTTATGAAGGAGATGATAAGATCAAGAAAACTAAGATATAGAATTTGAAGATCATTTTTCAGACCCTATGAATGTCTGAAGAAGAAAAAATTGCAAGCTACTTGCAGAAGGTGGATGAAGTTGTCAATGGTATTAGAATTTTTGGTGGAGAATTGAAAGAACAAGAAGTGGTAAATAAGGTACTTAAAACTCTTCCTAAATCTTGCAGTCATAAATTTTCTTCTATTGAATAATTAAAAAATGTGAATCAATATACCAAAGATCAGTTGTATGGTTCTTTAACTACTTTTGAAATGAGAGAATTTGGAACAAGTAGTAAAAAAGTTGAGACTACTTTTTTAAGGCTAGAAAATCAAAGAAGACTGTGGAATCAAATCAAGAGGATCTTGATGATGTGGAAGCTAACTTTGTGAGAAGAATGAAAAAGGGTACTATAAAGTATAGTGGTAAGTTTCCTTTCAAATGTTTCATTTGTGGAAAGATAGGTTATTATGCTTCTAGATGTCCAAATAGAGCTTTGAATAAAAAAAATAAGGAGAAAAAGGTAAGATGATTGAGAAAAGTTATTATGTTATAGAACATACAAGTATATTTGATGATGATTATGATTATGGAGATGATAAGGATAATGAATTCTTGTTCACGGATTTAATAGATGAAACTAATTATGTTAACTCTAAGAGATGTGTGAAGGAAAGGGCTCCAGAAGCAAGTGCTAAAACTAAAGGCACTTTGGTGTCTATTTTTCATGCTAGATAGGAGAAGAACTACAAGATCATTGATAGTGGATGATCTAATCATATTACTGGTGATAAGAGTAATTTTGTTAAACTTGAGAAATATGGACTTATTAGGTTTGGTGATGATACATTTTCTAAGATATGTGGAAAAGGTTCAATTATTTTTTATGGTAAGCATAATATTGATGATATTTATTATGTAAGGGATTAAGGCATAACCTTTTGAGTGTTGGAAAAATATGTAGCAAGGGATACAATATTATGTTTTAGGACTGATGGTTATTGTTTCATGACTCAAATCAATTAGAGTTGGCTATTGCATAGAAGAATGTGTCACATCAATTTTGATAGCCTAGTGAGGATAAGTTCAATTCAAGTTGAGAGAGATCTATCAAAGATTACAAATCCTATCAATGCTATTTCTAAGGAGTGTCAAGTTGGAAAGCAAGAAAGAAGAAGCTTCAAAGTCAAAGAACAATCTTCTACCAGATTGTTGGAATTGTTGCATACAAATATTTATGGTCCTACCAGAGTAAGAAGTCTTCAAGGTGATAGGTATTCCATGCTATTGATTGAGGCTTATTCTAGAATGACATGGGTTATTTTTCTCAAAGAAAAATTAGAAGCCCTAGATAATTTTAAAGCATTCAAATTTATGGTTGAGAATGAAATGGATATAAAAATAAAATGTTTAAGATCTGATAGAGGTGGAGATTTCACCTCCGATGAGTTTAATATCTTTAGTGAGAATTATGCAATAAAGAGGCATTTATATTCCCCAAGGACTCCTCAGTAGAATGGAGTGGTTGGAAGAGAGAATAGAATTGTTCAAGAAGTTGCAAGAACATTGATGAAAGAAGTAAATATACTAGAATTATATTGGAGAGAAGCAATTCATACTACTCTTTGTATACTTAACAAAGTACAAGAAAGAGAAAATAGCACAAAGACTCCTTATGAGCTACGGTATGTAAGGATTCCTATTGTCAAATAATTCAAAGTGTTTGGAAGAAAATTCTATATCACAAGGGATAAAGAAAACTTTGGAAAGTTTGATGCAAGATCTAATGAAGGTATCTTCCTTTGATATTCTACTAAAATCAAAGCTTACTAGTGTTGCAACAAGAGGTTGAGAAATATTATCGAGATTTCAAGTGTCAAGGTTGATGAAGATCCACAAAATAATTCAATGGTAATGTATGGATCTGAATTAGATGATTCTACTTGCAGAGAAGAAGAAAAATCTAAGGAAAAATAAGTGTGGATTGAAGAGGAAGAAGCTCTAAAAAAGGTTCCTAAAACTCCTAAGTATGTGCAGAAGAATCAATATAAAGAAAAAATCATTAGTGATAAGAAAAAGGGTGTATTGATGAAAAGGAAAGATGTTGAAGAACAAGTAAATATATATTTACTTTATGAAGTTGAACCGAAAATAGTGATTGAAACATGCAAGGATAAGTATTGGATCAAGGCTATGGAAGAAGAATTAATGCAAATTGAGAAGAATCAAAATTGGGAACTTGTCCCAAGACCAGCAAACAAGAATGTAATTGGAACTAAGTGGGTATTCATGAACAAACTGGATAAGAATGGAGAAGTAGTAAGAAACAAGGCAAGGCTTGTGTGTAAAGGCCAATCACAAGTAGAAGGAATATAATTTGAGGAGAAAATTGCTTTGATGGAAAGAATGGAAGCTATCAGAATGTTTTTGGCTTTTGTGGCACATAAATATTTCAAATTATATCAAATGGATGTGAATTCTTCTTTCTTGAATGGTGAATTAGAATAAGAGGTATACATAGAACAACTGAAAGGATTTCAGTTATTAGATAAACTGAATATGGTTTATAGATTGAAGAAGGCATTATATAGATTGAAGCAAGCTCCTAGAACTTGGTATGCAAGGCTAGATAGGTACTTGTTATAGCAAGGACTCAATAAAGGTACCACAGATAGAAATCTCTACTTTAAAGTTGAAAAAGATCAAATCTTGATTGTGGTTGTATACGTTCATGACATTATTTTTGGAGGAAATGAAGTTGTGTAAGAAGTTTGCAAAAGAGATGCAAGGAAAAAGAAGTTTGGAATGGAATATTCTAAATCAATATGTATCCCTATGGTTATGTTGCAAGCTGAGCAAGAATGATGGGTTGATCAGAGAAATTGCAGGAACGATAAAGATATCATGCATGTAGTTTGTCTTGTGGCTATATTTCAAGAAGGTCCTAGAGAGTCACATGTTGCAGCAATGAAGAGGATATTTAGATACTTGAAGGGAACTCCAGATTATGACTTGTGGTATCCAAATGATACTGATTTTACTCTGAGTGCTTACACATATGCAAATTTGGCTAGTTGTGTAGATGATAGGAAAAGTATAAGTGGTGGTGCATTCTTTCTTGGATGCAAATTGGTGTCATGGCTAAGAAAAAAATAAGATTCAGTGTATTTATCTACTGCAAAGGAAAAATATATTGCAACACCATCTTGTTGCACATAACTGTTGTAGATGAGGCAAACATTAAAGGATGTTAGGGTATTATATGATAAACTAATTTCTATCTTCTATGATAATAAAAGTGTTATCAATATTTTAAGGAATTCGGTAATGCATTCAAGGATAAAATATATCTCAATCTGGTATCACTTTTTGAGAGAGAAGGTTGTAGAGAATGAAGTGAAGCTTGAATATGTGCCTACAAAGGATCAAGTTGTTGACATATTTACTAAGTCTCTTCCTAAGGATACTTTTGAGTTTCTCCAGGAGAAGTTGGGGGTTATTTCCCCTCGTTCTTTGAACTAGATGTATAAGGGGATGCATTAGTCTAGTGGATCTCAAGATCCATTCTTTTGTCTAGACTAATGTTGGTGGATACCTCTCAGGGGGAGTAGGTAGTGGCATCTTTTGGTTGTTATAGTTAGGATGAGTGAGTTTTGAGGGTGGTGATTGATTGATATAGTTTGGTGTGTGCTCATAAGGAGGAGTATATGGAGTAGTAAAGGAAAGGAATTTGTAGAGTAGTGGTGAATAGTATGATTAATGTCAAAGGGAGAATGAATGATGAAAATATTTTAACCTTTATCATTGATGTCAAAGGGGGACAATGAGGCATGTGAAAAAGAGATAAAGTTATCAAAGAGGGAGAGAATGTAATGAGTTATTTGTGCAAGGGGGAGAAAAGAGAAAAGGAAAACGGTATGGAGCAGAGCTATTGTGTTTGTGGTTAATGGTTTTTCACATCATGTGTTGCCATCAATGACAAAGGGGGAGATTTTTGCAAGTATGAGCAGATTGGTGTTATCATTGATGTCAAAAAATCTTGTGTTTTCATTGGTATAAATTGTAGGAGTTTTTTTGCAAGGATGTGTAGTTGGTATTGGGTTGGTATTGTCTCTGATTATGCTTTGATTGATTGCATTATGTTGTCATTAGTAAGCTACTAGTGTCAACCTCTAGTGTTCCTTTGATAAGATTTTATTTATGGATTTATGGTTGAGTTGTTATGTTGCAGTTAGCTTGATGGTGATGAGAAAGTACTGAAGATGTTGATGATGAGTTTTTGGTGCTTGATTTCCAAGTTTTTTTGAGAAAATTGGATAAAAAGAGAAATAGTGTATTGTAGTGAATTTTGGGTTGAAGATAAGTGTTCTAGTTTTTCTCCACAATTCTTTTGGGTTGAATTTTTTCTTTTATGGTTTGGATATGTTGATCAAAGGTGTTCATAGGTATTTCATTCAGAATTCGATGTGTTGGATAGCTATGCAGAGGAAGTTTTATTCACCAGTGTGTGAACTATATTTTGTAGAGGTTTTTAGGAGAAATGTTCTTGCTCCACATTTCTCCGTAGAATGGTTTCAAGTCATGAAAATATAAAAGGGTTTTGATAGTATATTTATCTTTCTTCAGATGAATTTGTTCAATGTTTAGTGCTTCAGAAGTTAGTTTATTGAGTTGTAGTGTATGGCAGAGTTGTTTGAGTGTATCAGGTGTGTACATTCTTCAAGTGAAAGTTGTTGTGAAGGAACTTGTTGAATTTTAGCGTTCTTGTGGAATATTATAGATCATGTTCAAGTGATATGTGGTGTTTGTGAGTTTTCTTTGGATTTGAGGAAGTGTGTGCTTAAGTGTTAATGGTGTTAACATAGGTTCCACCAACCTTGGGTATTTACACTACTTGCAAAGTTACTTTCATATTTGTGCAAGCATGGTGTGGTGTGTATGAGTGGGTTTAGGTCCTAGGTAATGTGTGTTGTGGTTTTCCTTCATTCCTTTCCACCACAGGAATGTTTTGGTGACGACCTAATTTGAATTTTCATTGTTGAGGTGCGTAGCCAACTTTGGAGAATGTTTTCAAGGTTGAAGATAGTATAAATAAGTGTTGAGTTGTTCAGGGATGTTAAGATAGATGAGAATAATCCAAGTGATGTGAATTGCAGAGTTGTAGGGTATGAATTTGAGAAGTGCAATGTGAGCTTCCATGTGTTAGATTACTAAATGCAGTGAGCAGAAGGTGTCTACAATTCTTTAAAAGTACTACGAAGGTGTTTTTGATGTTGTGGTGGACTTTTATATTAATTTTAGATGGATTTCTCATTGTAACACTCTTCTCTATCTTCTTTTTTATTATGGTAGTGACCCTTTCTTTCTTTGGGCAGTGATCCCTCTGATAGTGAGCCCTGTTGTATTCGATGGGAATATTACTTATATTGTGAGTTAATCCTCACTGTGGTTTTTCCCATCTTGTGTTTTCCACATAAATTTTTCATTTCTTTGTGAATTATGTTGATTTTTTTTAGTTTCTATTATTTTCCTTCATGATAAACCATTCTAATAGATTAAGGGTTAATTGGACTAATATAGTTCTAAATATTTGTCAGGGTTTTTAAGTTCAAGGCACAACTAATTCACCCCCCTCTCATTTGTCTTGTACATTCAACATAGTATATCCTTTTTCAAATGATTTCTAAACACCAAACCCTAAACAAACAACAAAGGATTACATCCTAGCTTTCTAGTAAGAATAATTTGTTCCAATGATTATGGGAGTTTTGACACCCTTCCTATATGCCATATGGATCTACCTCAAGCAGTTAAGCTTTCTCCAAGGAACCACAACTATAATATCAATTATTAGATGCACATGACAACTGAGAGGGAGGGTGAATTAGTTGTACATTAAAAATTTAATCCCTCATCAACTTTCAAACCCTTATCCATATTTAAACTTTCTTAAGCATTAACAAAATGAAAACATATGAAACAAAAATACAAACACAACCAAGCATAATAGAACACCAGATTTATGTGGAAAACCCTAAGCAAGGAAAAACCATGATAAGGATTAACTCACATATATATGAATAGAAACATCGAATATAATTAGGCTCACTGCCTAGAAAAGAAGAAAGGCTCATTGCCCAAAGAACTCATTGTATAGAAGAAAGAAGAAAGAAGAAGATTGTTATAAAGAGATTCAATATCTCATAGCAATAGGAAAAATCCACCACTTCAACTTTGCACCATCCACAACTTTTATCCCACTACCTCCAACAACTTCAAGCACACTAAAAATGTGGACACCTTCTACTCATTGAATCTAGAGTCAGAGATATTAATATTGCACTCAAATCACCACACTTGATCAAATTATCATCACACACATATCCAATAATTCACCTTGTATTTATACCAACCACAACCTCAAAAACTATTTCCATGTCAGCTATAATGAAACATATGGACCTCAAACATGCATCCACTAAATAGGTTAGCACCAAATGCTTTCACAATGGAAATAAGTGAAGGTAGACCATTCCAATGGTTAAATATGAACCAAATCTATATTGAAACACTTTTCCATACTTTCAAAAACAACACACAACCTCTACAATCAACGCTAGCATGCTAGGTCAGCCAAACCTATACTAACACTAACAAGCGACCACATACACACTTCTCCAATTCTGAAAACAACATATGGACCACAAATAAACACATAAAATTATCCTCACCACATTCCAAAATATTCCAACATCATCAAAAATATTTTTCAACACTACCACAACCACCTACAACTGAGAACACCATCATTTTGTGCAACTAGACATACTACTATAGAACATAACTTACGAATCCAAACTTGCAGAACAAATGAACACCAAAAAATTCAAGGGAAGGTATATATAGACAATATTAGCATGTTCCTAAATCCGCAAGACAAGAAACAAAAAAGTGGAGAAATGCAGAGCAATCTCATTTCTCCCAAACAACCTTCTACATAGGTAGACACACTGTCAAACATATCTTCCACTGCGGCATGATCCAGAACCTAAAAATTTGGATATAGCACCTCTAAATACCTTTTATTATCACATCAAAACCACAAAGGATATCTTCAACCATAAAGAATTTTGGAGCATAACACTAAACACACCTCTGTCACACTACACACTCTTTTATTCAAATTTTATCAAAAGCACTTGGAAACCAAGAGAACTAGAAGTGAAATGACCACATCAACAACACCACAAACACCTTCTCAACATATCTACAACATGTTCAAAACCAACAATATCCACACTATGGGCTGACATCAAACAAAAAAACATGTAGACTTGACATTGATGAGAACACAACCAACAATCTCCACTAATCTCCCCAACTATATTGGAGGTTGACATTAATGACAACACCAAAAATCTTCCAACAATCTCCCCAAGTATACTAGAGGTTGACATAAATGAAAACACCATTAATATTCCAACAAGAATCAATCAATTATTACATTTAAGATATGGAAAATGCATCTTCCACATTGTTGTACACTTGCATTTTGCATCACATTGGCATAAATTCAACATATTTTGGAAAAATACTCACTATTAAACCTATTTACAAGAAGACCCAAAATCCTTCAATAGTGCTTTACATAGTTTAACTTTGAAGTTTTAGACACCCTTGGGCACCTCTGTCTGCTACTAGTGGCTCAAAAAACTTTTTTTTAACTCATTGATGTTATTAACGCACAATTGTCTATTAAATCTTCTTTGATTATTGGACCTCCTAGAACCCCTTTTATACCTACTAAGATTCATCTAATCATTGGACCTGCTAAGATTCCTCTCATTATCGGACCTCCTAAACCTCATGGACATATTTTAAGCTTTGAAAAACAACTTACTAGTAATCATGTGTCGCAACAACTAAATTATCATACTGTAGTTCACACATATAACACTAGAAATAATAAGAAACCAAAATAAACTCCAACATCCATTTTGTTTCCTCAACCATATCTCCAACCCACACCTAACATCCTACAACATAGTGGTAAAGAATTTGATCTTGTTGAGCAACTTTTTAACACTCTTTCTAAGATATCCTTGTTGGATCTCATCCAAACATCACCATTTTACCATAAAATGCTTCAAAATGCTTTACAAAAAGCTTTTATCCCTCCTAATATACAACCAAATGATGTAGAAGCTTTGATTGAGACTATGAATTCACCTAGTATGGACATTTTCTTTAATCAAAGTGAAATACCTCCTCTAGAGACACAAAAACAAAATGATGCTTTTATGATATTGATTGTTATTAACAAGGTTGGAATTAGGCATACCCTTGTTGACAATGGTTTGGGTCTTAATTTTTGTAGTGTAAATCGCTTAGATAGAATTAGAGTGCAGATAAGACTAAAATTAAACCAGTTGATTTGTCTATTTGTGGTGTTGATAATATGGGGAAACAACTGCTTGGTGTGATAACATTACCTATCAAGGTTGGGAAGGTTACGTTACAAACTCCTATCCATGTCATGCCCCATGATATTTCATATAATCTTCTCTTGGGTACTATTATCTCATAGAAAAAAACCCTATGCAAAGTTATGAAAACTAAGCTTTCTAGAGAAACATGGGATCATTTCAAGGTTGTTGGTCACCTCAAGTTGAACTGAACCTCTGGATCAGGTCGGCTCCTAGCTGATAATATCACCTAATTATTTACTTGATGGGAAAAGTGGAAGGATATGATACTTGAAATGAAACCTAACTCTAAGGTGATACACCAAGAATGATTTCAGAACACTATAAAACTGCTATTACATAGAGTTTTCAAACAATAGTAAGCTTAATATGCACAACTCAAAAACTCATATGCCTTGCATAAATATTTCATGAGAAGATTTTAAATACATTTAATTCAAGAAGGAAAAATGAATCTTCACAGCTTGAACTACGTGCAACAAAAATACAACTCACAACTTGCAGACATATATTTTTGTACAAAGGTGATGCAAATGAGACACCAAAACAAGGAATATGATCACATGTAAAGGTCTCAATCATTGAGATTCACACAATACAATAGAAGATGAGAAGGAAAAATACTTATCATTATTATCCTCCAAAGTGGAAATTGCTTTACATGACTAAAAATGAGTTACAAAATTCTACAAAAATCTGAGAAAGGACAGTTCAAGTCACTAACTCTCCAAAACTGCCTCAATCGAACTCTCCCCCAAATATGAGTTACCAATGAATATATCCCACAACCCAAGTGATTGCACCAAAGTAGGAGCCAATAACCACTTTGAGTCGGATGCTCTAATAAAGCCCTAAAAAAAACCTCACTCAAAAGCTATCTCCAATATGAGAGAAAGAAAGGTTTTGACCATAACAAACAGTTAAAACTACCAACATGGTGCAATAATGGCCCTAGAAACATGGAAAAATGTTTCCAAACTGAAAAAACCTCTCCAATATTCTCTCCAATTGTTTCCCCTCTCAACTAAAAGGTCATAAATATTTTGCATTTAAGAAATAACAAAACAATTCCAAGGTTTATAATACACCTTAAAACTATTCTATTTTACAATAAATATATGCAAAACCGTCAGCCAGACCAACTCTATCGGCAAGACTTCTCACCGAAATCCATTGCAGAACTATCAACAAGACCATCACTGTCACTAGGACTTCCAAAAAGCTTAAGCATCAACAATATCCCACATTGATATGAAATATTAGTAGTCATTAGTTTATAAATAAAAGCGTGAAGACTTCAGGTATCCACGAGTTAGTCATTTTATCACCAAGTTACTTGTACACCGCATTTGACCATTGCACCGAACGGTTGGTCATTCCTTGTGGTCTCCACCATGATACGTGTTCACCGCTTGTGCATTTCTGGAGAATCAAGCTGGGAATCTACAATTTTCTCAACAAGTCTCCCAGAATTCCAAGTGGTCCCTACATTCATCGGCTTGTCGCTCAATTAGAGAAAACAAAAACTTACAACTTCCACAGTAGGTTAGGAAAAACCATAACACCACAACAATGAAGGAAGTTGGTCAGTCAGGAAATTATGTAACTTCTAAACTCCACGAAAAGGTTCCAAAGTTGGGAACTCCAACGATCAGTCGACGATGAAGACTATTCACTATTATTGTATAGTCTTGATGATGTGATAAAAAGCTCGAAACCCTTTTGTCTGATAATTTAGCACGCTAGGCTCAACCCTTGTGGGAGCCTCATTTTAACCCATGTGCTGAAACTTGATAAAACAAGAACACTGATTTCCCTATATCTGCACATGAAACAAACAGTTAGAAAAACATGACATGTTTTAGATGTATTTGATCATTCTTTTCTCTTTCTTCTTTGAACATGAGTGATTTATAGTTTGTCTGATGCATGTAAAGAATAGTCTATACATTGGTGGGTGGATGTGTATGTAGAGTTGGAGACTGCTATTGTTTAGAGCTCTACTCTAACCAATGCAATTCTTTCAGATGCAGGATATGAAGACTGAGAGTTGATCTGAAATAAAAATAAGTAACATCTTTCGCAACATCTGCTATATGTTTGCCTGCTAAACATTAGGACCAGTTGCCTAATCTATCCATTGGGCATGGATTCACTCAGAAACTCATATTAGGTCTGAAAAAAACTTACTTCAATGTTATAACTCAATCATAAAACTAAAAACTCCCTGGAGTTTATTGAAAAACAAAACAGCAACAAAAGAACTAACTAGCTATGTTGAAAAGCAATTAGGGAAACCAGAAACAACAACTAATCTATGGTGCAGCAACACTTATTGAAAGCATGAAATGCTAAATTGACTAAAATGATATAGATCAAACCTCAAAGGAATGCTTGAGGTGTATCCCATTGATTGGGATAGGAAAGATTTCACCACCCATATTCAACAACTAGAATGCATTATGATCTTTGCATTCTATGATGATAAACGGGCCACTGCAAAAGTGATCAAACTTGGTATGTTTCCCAGGTTTGCTTTTTAACTCATCACATTTTAGTACAATGTCACCTTCTCTGAAAACTCTAACAATTTCCCTTTTATCAAAAACTCTTTTGGTTTGGAGTTGATGATACTCCAAAGACTTCATGGCTTTGTCTCTAGTCTCTTCCAGCTCTATAAGCTGAGCAAATCTAACTACTAAAGGATCATGTTCTTCAAAAATTTCCAACTAATGCATTAAATCAAGAGTTGGTAGCTCTACAGATATAGGCAGTCTAGCTTCCTTACCATAAACCAACATATATGGAGAATTTCCAACAAACCTTTTAGGAGTTATCCTACCTGCCCATAAGGCAGATTTCAGCTTAGTGTGCCAAGCTTTTTGATTATCCTCCATTGTTCATTTAATGATTTTGATCTAGTTCTTATTAGTGCTCTCAGCTAAACCATTACCCTAAGGGTAATAATTTGATGAAGTGTTCAAATATATACCATTTTTCACTGCCCAATCAGCCACTCTGATTCCCACAAACACCAAGGCATTATATGAAATGATGGAGTCTGGAACTCCAAATCTGGTTATAATCTCATCATAGAAATTTAAAACAGAGGTTTCATTGGCTTCCTTCAGGGCTACTGCTTCTGTCCATCTTGTAAAATAATTGGTAGCAATAAGTACCCACTTGTGCCTAGCACTGGAAGGTGGGTTTATGGGTCCAATGAAGTCAATGCCCCATTTCATGAAGGGCAACTCTACGTGAATTGGCTGCAAGGGCAATGCTGGCAGCTTTTCTTTTCCAGCAAAAATGGCACCTTTCACACATTTTCTGGCCCATGCATGAGAATCCTTAAACATGGTTGGCCAGTAATAACCAGCTCTCATAATCTTCCATGTTTTTGGGGAAAAATGACCCCCTGAAGTCTCATCATGGAACTCATGAAGCACTTTCTCAATCTGATTATGATCAATACACCTTAGCAAAACACCATTGAGATCTTTTCTGAATAAAACATCATTAATCAGAACATATGGAATGGATTGTAACCTGAAATATCTCCTCTTGGCTCTGTCTAAGTGTGGTGGACATTGACCAGTTTGCAGAAAATGAGTCATATCCTGAACCTAGTTTGCTGCTAGTGCAAGTGCAGTATTCTGATCCTAATCATCATAAACTAAAACAGCTTGTCTCTTTTTCCTGTACATTTTCTGAAGTTGAAGCCAACTATTCACATATTCCCTTACCTCTTACCAACTTTGTGAGCTTGATCTCCACATCAAACTCCATGACTTTAGTAATCCACCCAGCCCTTTTTTCATTAAGATCCTTACTGAGTAAGAATTCCTTCACGCTTGAATGTGCTACCATTAAGTGAATCTTATTGTTTGAAACCAATGGTTTGAATTTCTTGAGGCTTCTAATGATAGCTAGAACATGTTTTTCTACAAATGATTATTTATGCTTATAATTAGCCAATCCTTGGCTAAAAAATGCAATGGGTTGTTCTAAGCCTTCACTGTTCTGTTGAACTAGCATGGATGAAATAGAGTCAATGCTGCCAAATGCATACAGGATAAAATCTTTTGTAAAATCTGGATTCATTAGTGTAGGGGTTGATGCTAAAGCCTCTTTAATGGCTTCAAAACTACGTTTTTCCTCTCTAGTCCAACTGAAAACTGCATTTTTTCTTAGCATAGCAGTCAAGGGATATAAAAGGTTTGCTACATTAGGTATAAATCTCATCAAAAAATTGATTCTGCCTAAGAAACTCTATAGCCCTTTCTTATGATTGGGCAAAGGCAGCTCCAGAATAGCTTTGACTCTTTCAGGGTCAATAGTGATTCCTTGCTTTGACACTATGTGTCCTAATAGTTTACCCTCATGAACAACAAAAATACTTTTCTTGGGATTAAGGGAGATTCCATATTCCCTGCATCTTTCAAACACTTGTTTTAAATGCTACAAATGTTCATCAGCATTCTTTGAGAATATGGTGATATCATCCAGATATATCAGCACTATTTTATTGATTAAGCCTTGGAAATCCATTTCCATAGCCCTTTGAAAAGTGGCTCCAGTGTTGGACAAACTGAAAGGCATTCTCTTGTAGGCCATAGTGCCCCATTTTGTTGTAAAGGCAATCTTGTATTGGTCCTCTTCTTTGACCAATACTTGGTTATAACCAGAGTATCCATCAAGTAGAGAAAATCTTTCTGAACCAGCAACCACCTGGAGGATCTACTCCATGCAAGGTAATGGATAATGGTCTTTTAGAGATTAAGGTCCCTAAAATCTACACACAACCTAATTTCACCATTTTCTTTCTAACCGGAACCAGGTTAGAGACCCAGGAAGTGTGCTTAATTGGAAATATAATACCCCCTTCAACTAATTTAGTCAATTACTTAATCATTAAAGGTTCAAGTTTGGGGTTCAAAGGTCTCTGATTTTGCCTAACAGGCTTAGGATTAGGTTCTAGTTCTATTGTGTGTTGAGAAATTCTAGGATAAAAACCTCTCAAATCAAAATAATCCCAAGAAAAAATATCCTGAAACTCTTGACATAAAGCAATGAAAGCTTGTTTATCTTATTCATAACAATTTTTTCCAATCTTGAGAAGCTTACCTTTAAAAATATCCAACTCTTTGTAATGCTCCTCTTTAATCTGAACGCTGGTTTTACTCTTTTTCAGTTGATCATCAGTACTAAAAATGGACTCTAAAGTAACTAGGCCCCTGGGCAACTTATTTGTTCTCAGCTAGATAATCTGATCTTCATATTGTTGTTTTAGCTTTTCCTGATTTACAACAAAAAATTGGTCCTCCTCAAGTAGAAAGCTTAAAATTTGCTCATCACTTTCAAAGACTTGCCAATTAATGTTGTTGTCTAGAATAGATGGCCTGACAATTATCTTAACATGAGGCTGTACTTTTTCTTTTTTGATTTCATTAGGAATGTCAAATTGTGCACCAATTACAGCCAATTTGTCTGCATGTTGATTCTAACTCCTAGGGACCAAAACTAGATTGAATGCATTAAAATCTTCAATCATATCCCATACTCTATGTCTGTAAGCTTTCAAAATGTCATTTATAGTTACATTCAACCCTCTTACTTGATTAACAATCAATTCGCTATCCCCAAACACCTATAAGCAGTTGATTCCCCTTCTCCTTGCCCACTCTAAACCTTGTATCAGTCCTTCATACTCAGCTAAGTTATTGGAACAAGAGAAAGCAAATCTAAATGCAGCATAATATCTATCACCCTGTGGAGAGATTAGCATTGCACCTCCACCAGCTCCATTTCTGCTTCTGGAGCCATCAAAGTACATCTACCATAACTCATCTTGTTGTGATGACTATTGTTCTACCTTCTTTTCAATGTTTGGCATCTATGTTTCAGGTTCGTGAAGTACATAAATGCCTAATCCATCCTCTTGAATAAGTTCACTTGGATTATCTATGATTTTTTCTACTACCCACTCATTTAGCAGCACTTCTGGTATGCATTCAGTTTGTAATTCTTGAGTTGCAGCAAGCTCACTATCCTCAAAATCAGTACAATTAATGTTAACTGCACTTGGCACATAAGGCTCAATGTGATCCTTAGCCAATGAATCAGGCTTAATTATTACTTTGGTTCCATATCTAGTCCTGAAGAGCATATGAGACCAATCAGATGATAGATAACCTCCAATCTTTGCAGTGAAGTCCCTTGATAGGCACAAGGAAAAGAAAGGAGGTAATTCAATAACGAAAATATCTTGAGGAATAGAAAAATTCGGACAAGAATGTAATGTGAGTCCCAAATATTTGATAACACCCACAGTGTAAACTGTTGTACCATCTAACTGAAGTACTCCTTTCTCAAGGGGTTGGTATTTTAGTCCTAACTGATCTGCAATCTTCTTGGGCATAACTGGACTACTAGCTCCACTATCAACCATGCAATTGTGGACTAGTTTATCTCTCACAATTAATGTCACATAGAGAGGAGGAGGCTTAACACCCTTTTTAGACTCCTTTCCTGGTTGTTTACTTTGTTGCACGTCATTTCCCTTATGTTCATTCGTGAAAACAATTTTAATTGTATCAACTGAAGTTTCACTAGTTGTTGCCTTTTCAGTTAAAGCAAACTGTAACAATTCCTTTTGACCTGGAATTGCCAAGGAATCCCACATAGAAATTGTGATGTTCATCTTTTTCATATTTTCAACAACATTAAAAGGCATTGCAAAATTTATCTTATGTTGTATTTTTGCAATAGCAAGCTCGGTTTGCAACTGAGATTGCTCTCTAGCAGCTGTTTGTGGATTCCTCTACAAAATGTGAGGAACTTGTGACATAGATGGTTCATTAATTACTGCTTTTCCTTTATCGGCTGCCTGCTCAAGTTCAAAAGTTATTTTCTTTGATCTTGTGTTTATAGCAATTGGGGAATCATTTGCATTAACTCCACAAAACTCTTCTCCTTGCCATTTTAGAATAGTGGCTTCACTGGTAGACTGGTCTTGATGCTATAAAGATCCATCATTAGGTGTATTCTTTTGTGTATGCGAAACACTTTGTACCATCAAAGCCTGATTTATGATTCTGTTTGAACAAGTGGCCTAATTATGAGGTTGGTTGCAAGGATAGCACCATTCATAATTTGTAGCCAAATTATTTTGAATAGGGACAATATCCTTGGCTACACTAAGAGGAGCAGGGTTATAAACCTGAAATGGCCTTGAGTTAATACTTTGCCTTGTACCTTGATAATTGCCTTGGTAAGGTTGTATATTACCTTGATACTGTTGACCTTGATAGGGCTGATTTGCAACTTGATTTTTTTGTTGGTAAGGTCTATTATATGACTGTTGTTTTTCCAGATTCACCAATTTATTACCAAAGGTCTACAACAGACTCTTAATCTCTTGAAGCTCTTGCGATGAGCTTGCTAAGGCATTTTCTTGATTTACAACTGCTGTAACAGTTGTTGGAACAACAGCTAACGACACTGGAGCAGCTGGCAGGGGTGTAAAAGGTGGTACTTGAAGTGGCATATTAGGCTGTATCTTAGGAAATATTGGCATTGGTGACCTAGGGGCAATTTTACCTGCTTGAATCAAACAATTTTCTTCCCTTATTACTACTTCATAAGCATCTGGTAGGGATACCCCTCCCATTGACTGTGTCATTACTGCTATCTCACTATTTATGGCTTTCAAATAATACAAAAAATCATGTTCAAGAGAAGGCCTTATGGTAGCTGGAATCCTATACCAAGTTCTCTGAAATCTAAAGTTAAAATATGACATTTGCTCCTAAGGAGCCCTCTTTATCGTAGTCAATTGCTCCAATAGAGACAAGTTATCAGACCTTTCCTGAAATTGTTTGTGTAATTTGTCACCCAACTCATCCCATGTTGCAATTGAACCTACTCCAAGACTCTTGAACCACTGTAATGCTCTTCCTTTGAATGATGTTGCAAGTACCCTTACAACTATGTCCTCTTGTGTGATATGGTGAAGACCACATAAGGAAGCAACATCTCTTATGTGCTCAATTGGAGTTGTTTGGTCCTCACCAGTGAAAATTGGCAAGCTCTTTAAAGTTGCCACTGGTATGTCATTATGTTGTGCCAAATTTAATGGACTGCCTCCATTAAATAACACAAAGGGTTGATTTCTGGGAGCAACCATTAGAGGTGGCTGAGGTGGATTCAAATGTGTAAGAATAGCAGCTGATGAACTTGTTGCAGCAGTAGAACTTGAAGATGAAAAAGTTGCAAAACCTATATGACTAGAAAATGTAGTTGGACTACTTGAAGGAGACTGTTCTATTCTAAGACTTGGTGAGGCTGAATGATTCCCACCTTGCCTCTTAGATGGTCTTCCTCTCCTCCTTGGTGGTGAAAATATTGTTTCTAGTCTAACACTAGGTGGTGTAGACTATACTCTCTTAGAAGGAGGTACTCTTTTTGTTGTTTTTCCTTGTCTTTTGGGTGGTGACAGCTACAAAAAATTGAATTCTCTAGAAATTTGTGTTTGTACTCTTCTCATAAGATGTGAGTTCACTAATTCTGCTGTTCTTTCACTTCACGGAGTCGCCAAGTATCCTAAAATAACTTCTGCAAATTCTGAAACTTGCTGGTTGCATACCAAACCAACAAAATGATGAGGAACTTGCCCCACCGGGCATGCCAAAAACTGTTATCTCATAGAAAAACACCCTATGCAAACTTATGAAAAATGAGCTTTCTAGAGAAACATGGGATCATTTCAAGGTTGTGGGTCACCTAAAGTTGAAATGAACCTTTGGATCAGACCGGCTCCTAGCTGATAATATCACCTAACTATTGACTTGATGGGAAAAGGGGAAGGATATGATACTTGAAATGAAACCTAACTCTACAATGATACACCAAGAATGATTTCATAACCCTGTAAAACTGATATTACACAGTTTTCAAACAATAGTAAGCTTAATATGCACAACTCAAAAACTCATATGCCTTGCATAAATATTTCATGAGAAGATTTTAAATACATTTAATTCAAGAAGGAAAAATGAATCTTCACAGCTTGAACTACGTGCAACAAAAATACAACTCACAACTTGCAGACATATATTTTTGTACAAAGGTGATGCAAATGAGACACCAAAACAAGGAATATGATCACATGTAAAAGTCTCAATCATTGAGATTCACACAATACAACAGAAGATGAGAAGGAAAAATACTTATCATTATTATCCTCCAAAGTGTAAATTGCTTTACATGACTAAAAATGAGTTACAAAATTTTGCAAAAATCTGAGAAAGGATAGTTCAAGTCACTAACTCTCCAAAACTACCTCAATCGAACTCTCCCCCAAATATGAGTTACCAATGAATATATCCCACAACCCAAGTGATTGCACCAAAGTAAGAGCCAATAACCACTTTAAGTCGGATGCTCTAATAAAGCCCTAAAAAAAACCTCACACTCCTCAAAAACTGTCTCCAATATGAGAGAAAGAAAGGTTTTGACCATAACAAACAGTTAAAACTACCAAGAAGGTGCAATAATGGCCCTAGAAACATGGAAAAATGTTTCCAAACTGAAAAAACCTCTCCAATATTCTCTCCAATTGTTTTCCTTCTCAACTAAAAGGTCATAAATATTTTGCATTTAAGAAATAACAAAACAATTCCAAGGTTTATAATACACCTTAAAACTATTTTGTTTTACAATAAATATATGCAAAATCATCAGCCAGACCAACTCTATCGGCAAGACTTCTCACCGATGTCCATTGCAGAACTATCAACAAGACCATCGTTATTGGAGTGATTTCTGGATTTGATTGTGTGCGAATTTTTTTGCATCAACGTTTCAGATCACACTCCGTGATCCATCATCAGGATGAGAGCTGAGAGCAACAAGAGAAAAAAATGATGGATCATTTTTTTCTCTTGTTGCTCTTAGCTCTCATCCTGATGATGGATCACAGAGTGTGATCCAAAATGTTGATGCAAAAAAATTCGCACACAATCGAATCCAAAATCACTCCAATAACATTATGGATTATGGAAACTTGATATCACTAAAAGACCATCATTGTTGCTAGGACTTCCAAAAAGCTTAACCATTGAAAATATCTCACATTGACGCAGAATATTAGTAGTCATTAGTTTATAAATAAAATCCTGAAGACTTTAGGTATTCACGAGTTAGTCCTTTTATTACCAAGTTACTCGCACACCACATTCGACCATCGCACCGAACGGTTGGTCGTTCCTTGTGGTCTCCACCATGATACGTGTTCACCGCTTGTGCATTTTCAGAGAATCAAGTTGGGAATGTACAATATTCTCAACAAGTCTCCTAGAATTCCAAGTGGTCCCCACATCCATCGGCTTGTCACTTAATTAGAGAAAATACAAACTTACAACTTCCACAGTAGGTTAGGAAAAACCCGAACACCGCGACAATTAAGGAAGTAGGCTAGTCAAGAAATTATGTAACTTCCAAACTCCGTGAAAAGGTTCCAAAGTTGGGAACTCCAGCAATCGGCCAACAATGAAGATAGTTCACTATTATTGTATAGTCCTGATGATGTGATGAAAAGCTCGAAACCCTTTGTCCGATAATTTGGCACGTTGGGCTCAACCCTTGTGGGAGCCTCATTTTAACCCACGTGATGAAACTTGATAAAACAAGAACACTGATTTCCCTGTATCTGCACATGAAACAAACAGTTAGAAAAACATGACATGTTTTAGATGTATTTGATCCTTCTTTTCTCTTTCTTCTCTGAACATGAATGACTTATAGTTTGTCTGATGCATGCAAAGAATAGTCTATACATTGGTGGGTAGATGTGTATGTAGACTTTGAGACCGTTATTGTTTAGAGCTTTGCTCTAACCAATGCAATTCTTTCATATGCAGGATATGTTTATTGAGAGTTGATCTGAAATAAAAATAAGTAATAGGTACACCATAGATTCATGAAATTAATGCAGTGCCTTCAACGCTATACTATCTAATGAAATACACTTACAACGACAAGGTTTACAAGATAAATGTTGATCCAAAGTCTAAAAATTATTTACAAATAGAGAAGGGAATGAAAATTCCTTTGACAACATTGATACCAACTTCAAAAGTGGAACCTTTATAGAGCAAAGACAAATATGAGTGTCTTTCATTAGTGACAAAGTTGTTAGATGATGATTGGGGATCGCTAGATTTCACACCTACATTCACTGGGGAATATAAAATTACATAATCAATATTAGGAAAAGAGAGAGAAGTTGCAATGATATTGTAGACATGCAAAATTTCTTGACTTGTATCACACATCGTTAATCTTGCATTTTTGTCATATTCATCCTCGATCACTGCATTCACATCATTTTCATCATTTGCATCACTAATTCTCATTTTAACATCATTTTCACCATATTTCCTCTATTAATTAAGTAATTTTGAATTATTTAATTAATTTGTCCTATTTTATTAATTTTCCTCTAATCTCCCCTAATTGGATAATTTTAATTATTTAATTAGCCATAAATCCAATTTTATTCTAATGTCCTATTATTAAATAATCTTGAATTATTTGATTATCCAATTCTCATCCCATTCATTTGAAATATTCTTTATTAATAAAGAATATCCTAATCCTCCATAATTAAATAATCTTAAATTATTTAATTGTCCTAATTTCCCTCTCAAAGGCATATTTCCAAGGAATGTTATTTTTCAAAATATATGATTCCTCTTTCATTCTTATCCCTCTATTTCAAATATTCTCAACCAATTTTCCTAAAATTATGGAGATATTTGAGTTCAAATTGATCATGATCCTTCATCTTCCTTGATTCACATGGCTTTGTGGGTCTTAAGGTGCAATCTCAACCATTATTTTTGGGTTTTGAGGTTTAATCTACACCATTATTCAAACATGAAAATATATAAAACAATGATTCCTCCTTCATTATCATATTATCTAGATCATTTGAAAGCATTTGAGCACTTGAGCAACATCGTATTCATGAGCATTTGAGCAATTATCTTCATCTAGGTCATCGATCTTCATGCTTTTGAAAACATGGGAGCTTCATGATCAAGCAATCCAACATCCCATCACTATGAAAATGGAAGGAAAGGTTTTTACATTGGTTGATTTCATATTTTGATTTGTTTTCATGATTGTTTATCTTGATTTCTAACCCATGTATCATTCACTTTCATTTTTTAAGTGGGATTTGATCTTCCATTTTTTTGGGTCTTCTTGATTGCTAACCGTTGTTTTGATATCAATTTCATTTTCCACTTTACATTATCAGCATGCCTAGTGCAACCCACGTCCTTGTTTTAACAAAATTGTGAGTTGTGCTAAATTTGTAGGTTTTTTTGCATCGTTGCATTTTACGGAGGTCACATTTGTTGTTTCTACCACCCTTGCTATACATCTTGGAATGTTTAACATTTAAGGAAATTCATTTTTGAGGATTTTATCATGTTTTCTCACTAGTTTTTTACTATAATTTTGTTTGTACAAGAATCTTGTCACATCTACCAATTAACAGAGTCGCATTTGAGGAGTCATGCTACTTTTTTTAAGTCATGTTTATCAAGAGGGGCCACGTTTTCATGAGAAAAATCTCACATTTCTAGGTATGCAGGGTCATGTTTGATTTTTTTAATCTCTATTTTTGCTTTGATAAACACTTTTTGGTTTCAATTTACCCTAACCCTAACCTTAACATGCTTTTTTTATTGTTCTATATTTTTAAGCGACATATTTGTGCAAAAAATTGTTGGGAGAAGACAAGATACTTTCAAAACTACTAATGAATTTATGTTGGTAGGTACGAATGGTCCAAGAAAATTTTATCAAACTACTAACACATTGTTTTCAGATCCTTATCAAATATCTTATCATTTATGCTTTCATTGCTTGGTAGTTTAGTTCACATTTGAATTTGGGGCCTAAAAATATTTTTTTACAGTGTATTGTAAGTTAAAGTGTATGTATCCTCTCCCCTTGCGCTTCATGCAATCTCTGGTGAAGATAAATACCTTTAGTTTACCTTTCTTTCCCTTTGGACAAAATCATATTATCTATGTATCCTCTCCCATTGCGCTTCATGTGATCTTGGGTGAAGAGAAATAGCAATGCATTTAAGCTATCATCTTTATCTTTTGTAGGAGGCCTGCCTTGGAATACATCCTAACGAATAAATCAAGGGTTTGACCTCAAGTGATTTTTTTGGGTGTGTTATATAAATTAGCTTAGAGTGAAATCTATAGGTCAATTTATTCATGAAACACTCCAAACTTTCACTAGGGAACTACAATTTTTTTATTTCCCGAGGAGATGTCTAAGAGGTCGACAATGTTCGCCAATGTTCCACCCACTAGAAACCATTTTTTACTAGAAGCCTAAGACCTTTCAAATGAATTTTAAGTGGCACAAGGGATGCAAATTATACCCTGAAGCTACTCACCATGTACTCTTTAGGTTGAGCTAGAAACTTTTTGTGTTGATAGAAATAGCTTCCCAAGAAGTGAAAGAAGGTGTGCCCATGGTATCTATCAATGAACCTGTGTCACCAAACATCTACTATTTTCCTTTGTAGGAAATGGTTTTGAATTAATTCACTACCTAATTTATTTCAATTTTAACCCCTTAAATGTCTCCTTAAATTTACACACTTACTACTAAATTTAGGTTATACTTGTTTGGCTCTACCAATCATTTGAAGTCAGTCTTGATTGTTCATGTTTTTTGTTCATATCACTTACTACCAAAAAGAACACTCATACTTGAACATCAAATCAAATTCCATTAAACTTGCAAGAAACTTTCAAATACAAACACAAAAATCATATTTTCCAGAAAATAGAGTCACTTTTGCATAACCAGTCACATTTGCTTTACATCTAGCCACCTTTGCTTAGCATATTACAAACTTTGTTAAACTTTCCACTTTTACAATTACTCTATTTTTTCAAACTAAAATCTGCACAATATCACATTTGGCTACACTCTTCCATGTTTAACTTTGCATCTAACCACCTTTGCTCGGCAACATGTTGCCTCTATTGAGTGCTTTGCTACGTTTTCCAAAAATAGTAGCCACGTTTTCCAAAACAGTGACATTTTTCTATAACCCAAGTTCTTTCAAACTTGTAAACATTTGTAAATTGAAACTGAGATAATTCTTGGCCCTTCCATCCAAAACATTTGTCACATTGGATCTTTAACTTATGCACAATCAATTGTACCTTCAAACATCACAACTATACTTCAACTGGTTTTTCATAGGAAAAATCAACATATCTCTTTTAGATCAAAACATCAAAAAAAATTCAAACATCAACAAACCTAATCAACATTAATCTTTTGAGACCATCACTAACATCCTTTTGGATCAAATATCAAACCATTCTTGGACATCAACCATATCAAACATATCAACCTTTGCTAGTACATTTTTATATCATCTTTCTATATCTTGTGAACTTGTCAACTTAGAAGAATTATCTTTCTCTTAGGTCTACAAATCATCACTATCATCTCTCTTTGTTTGAATTAATGAGTCTTGTTGGCCTCCTCTAATGGTTCAATAACTAAGCCCTTAAAGTTGTAACTTAGAGATTAGACATCTACACTAAGTAGTTATCTTGCTCATCATGAAGGTTCATTTCATTGTCAACCCAGGGATGTAAACTTGAAATGGGTTAGCACTGTATGTGCACTAGGACTCAATTGCAGTCATCCTTAAACTAAAAAAAGTAACAGTACTGAAAATAAAATGATGGAAATAAATTAACTAAGCATGAATCAACAACTAAACTAAGCATCAACAACTAAACTGGAATGGATGACAAAAATAGAAATCTCAACAAATAGATAGGAAGTTACACTGTCTGTCATGGTTGCAATAATAGTCAAAAAACAGAGTTCCAATGGCTATAGGAACAAACAACTGTTAAGGCCAAAACTAGTTACTAAATAGAAAATTAACTTTTAAACTAAATGGGTGGAATTCTCACCAAGTGGGACCCCTTGAGTGAGTCTTCCTTAAGCTAACTCAGATGCATCAAATCATAATATCATTTTATTCATTGAAAACATGATTACAACATATCAACAATATGACTGTATTACTTAAACTAAAAATGCAAGTATAATCTCATAACATCCAACCTTGTGAAAAGGGGCATCTAACCATTATTTATAGAGGGAAGAGCTTCTAATTATCCCTAACTACCTAGGCAGTTGACTCCAACATAATAGGAGGATGCCATTTATTGAAAACATGGAAAAGAGAGGAAGGAATTTATGCATGCACCACATTTAATCAAAGCGGACTTGCCCCAACGAGGATCTAGCACAACACACTTCCTAGATTTTCTCAACTAACAAACATGATCATTTAAAAGGTAGTTACAACTTCCATATGAGCTAGGAATTTCCCTCCATTGGAAGTTTCCGTCCATTGAGAGTTTCCATCCATGACCTCTTTAATGACCATCTTTTGGACGTTCTTAGCAACAAACCAGTTGACAGGAACTTCTTCTACTTTGTAGGCTTCATTTATATCAGCATCTTAATGTGAACCTACATAATGACATTAGCACACACAAAACAATTGCATACCCATAATTACCTTAAAGTAACATTCATTCAATCACATGTAAAATTAACATAGATAGATCACATAGTAGGTTAATATTATCAAAAGTCACAAGGATAAGTTCATGCCCAAGATTCATAAATTTAGGGAAACAACATGGAGAGTGTCAGGTGCTAAAGTCTATAGTAACAACAACAAATATGTGATAAACCCTATCAAAATTGGGCCATTATTTGGACTCATCATCTCCCCCCAACCTAATGATTTTTTGGTCCTCTAGCAGAGGGAGATCTATTCCTTTCCCTTGTCGAAGCTCTAAAGTCACCAATTGCTAACTATCCCAGATTAGTCTCTGCAGTATCTAAATTTGGATCCCAATAGAACCCTTGCTTGTTTTCCAATCTGCTCCACCTTGGACTTTCTGTATCTATATCATACTGATAGTATCTATAATCTGGTACTAGCCACAATAGAGTAGGTGGTTGGAATTTCAATGGAAGCCAATAGTGTTGCTTCATCCTTCCAAGTTGTATGTACCTAGTGCTTCATTTACATGCTACAAAATAATTTTGCAAGGAATGGAGTTCAACCTATTTTAACTAATCTGGAAAACTATTCCATCTTTGTGATAGGTACCCCAATACTATTTTCCCTATAGTAGCAGCTACTTGCTCATATTCTTGGTATGCTTCATCCCTAACAGGCATGATCCTATTTTTGTAGCTTGGATGATAAAGAATTATGTGTCATGTATAGTAAATGTCTGAAGGGTTACTGGATTCAGCTCTGAGAGGCAAGGGGTATGGAGTTCTCTTTTCTTGTATATTTTAAACTCTTGCCCCCAACTGACTTCATTTTGGATCCATGACATGAATACCCTCAAGTGAATATCTCCAACGTATAACAATGGGTTCCAGTCATGATCATTAGGCACAACATAATTATGCAAGTACAATTCACACAACATATTTTTAGCTTCAAGGGGAGAGGATTGTTAGGCTTGGAAGAACTCATGTGGGGTTTCAATAGAAGATTTTAAACCAGAAATAACCCTTGATAGTTTGAAAGAAAGATGGCGCTCCTTAAAACGCAGAGCATATACTCTTGGAGGAGTTTTACATGCCATAATTTGTGGTACCAGTGCCACCACATTATCTACCTTACCCTTCAATGTGGCAATCTTTGAATTCTTTCCCTCAATTTCTGCATTTTTCTTTCTGATTTATTTTTGTAGCTTGAGTCTTTTCTTTTTCCACTCCTCTTTCTTTTGCATTCCATTCCATAAGTTCAGGGCTACGAGATTCCATGAAAAAGTGGGGGGTTTATATTTTCCTACCAAGATATTTCCTTGCACTGACTCATGTTGCTCAAATTGCTCTGGTTGCAATGGTTCTTGTTGTTCTTCTTGCTCTAGTTGTAGTGGTTCTTGATTTTCAACCTGCTTTGCAATAGCAGCAAGCTATGCTAATCCTATGTTTGCTTGTTCCTCAAAAATGTCTTCCACCTCAACATTTACCTACCCGTTATGAGCTTTTGTCTCCTTCCTAGGTGTTCTTCTGAGTCTAGGGCTTCTTTTTGGAGGTATATCAGTAGCTAGCTCAACTTGTTTTTCTTTCTTTAGAGGGATTTTATGTTTCTCAGTGGCTGCAGGATGACTAGTGTCATCAGCCTTCTGTTTCCTAGGGATAGGTTTTGCTTTTTCTAATGTTTGCTTCTTGGCCTTCCCTTTTCTAATTTTTGCCTCTCTCATTTGTGCTTCCTCTTTTCTAATGGAAGCCCTAGTACGAATTGGAGTTTTAGTTAGAACACTGACATTAGGGTCTGAGGATGAACTTCCTTCATTTGAATACTTTGATTCAGAGGAGCCAATTTCTATTGTTGATTTGGCTATAGGAGGGTTTGTGCCAAATGTTGAAGCTCCAGGAGTGGTTTTAGCAACCCTCACCCCTACTAACCCTACGAGCTTGGGGTTGACCTCTAGGACCCACATTTTCCACTCTAATCTAATTAATGCTTAAAAATTCTTCCCATGACATACCAGACTCTTCTTGTAAATATTTTTCTACTAACAATTTTATCAAACAATGATGGGAGACATAATTGTCCCTACCTTTTGTGTTTCAGCTGCCATGATTGCAAGAAGGTTGTACAACATAGTGGGCACATTCATCCTTCTACCATGTCTCATATGGTTCAAGAGCTTAAAATGCACATAATGGAGGCATGACTGGTGACCTTCATAGGTAATGTATTTGATAATGTAGATAGAAAATTGTTTCCACTTTTCTAGCAGAGAAGTTCTCCTTGTTCCCTGCTTATCTACAACAAGCAAAGGATCACTAGGTTCAGTGAATTCTGCCCTAGATGACCTCACATCCCTAGAAGCAAGGTAGGCCTCTCCTTCAACAGGAAAACCTGCTCCTTTAGCAATTCTCTCCTCAGTGGCTATAACTTCTAGCCCGTTTACCATTTCTTTACTGTCAAAAAGTGTTTGTGCAAATTCTTGAGCAATTTCCTCATTGAAATTGTCTAGTTTCATAAAGTAGTCCAACCATCCACAATTCCTAAATTCAGCTAGAGAGTGCATCCTACAGTATCACCTCATGAACTATAGGTTCATTTTTTATCATCTGACCTCCCATTATTTCTACTCACAATTAGGAAAACACCTCTATAAAATTTATTTCCTGCAATCCTTCTCTGAAAACCCAATTTCTTTTGCTTCCTGCAACTCTTCTTCAGTGCTAATGCCAATGTTATGTGACTCTTAAATTTACCTTTTTAGTGATGTTATGACTATGACTAAGGTAGTAGAGAAAGCATAAATGAGGGGTATCATCAAAGAAAATGGCAGTGGTTTAGTGTCATATTATACATGCAAGCCGTTATTTCAACTATATTATTTCAAACTAGTTCTTTTCAAAAAATTTGCCATGTTGGCACATGGGTGACATGTATGACACATGGACATGTGGGTTCACACTCCCCCCCAACCTAAACTATATCATGTGTCCACATAGGTTGGGATGTAATTATGATGTGATAGGGCAAAGTACAAATATGTGTTATGTGAAATATCAACATTAATATACAACAATTAAATGAATGCATTTAAGATAATTAAGATATAACAAGTTGTTACGCACATACCTAAAAATTTGGAGTGACATTTGCAAATAATGTGGAAGGAAATATGAGTTACTTTAAAAGTATAGTTGAGGAATTAAATGAAGTGGTGATGGAATGAGGTGATGGTGATGTGAAGTGATGGTGGAGTTATGGAAGAGAGAGAAAGGATGGAGATGGATGGGTAGATGGATTTATTGATGGAGAAATTGATTCCCACAAAAGTAAAAATATTTATTCTGATTGCATGCATCCTTTGACTAGTCAGAAGGAGGGATACTAGCTCCACTTCCTTTGGCTGCAAGAACTTCGGAGGTTTGATGTTGAATAAATTATTGCATGAATTCTTGTTTGGAAGCTAGTTTATGATATAACCTGAGATGGTGACCGTTGACCAGGAGCTTGAATTTGACAAGGTCAATGGTTGTGAGTTGAACAACACCATTGGAGAAGACTTTTGCAACTTTATATGGTCCCAACCACCTGGTTTATAGCTTTCCTACATTATCTTGATACCTGGAGTCATAAAGGAGGGCCCAGTCACCTGGCTGGAACTTCTTTTCCTTTATGTATTTTTCATTCCATCTGGTTCTCTGATTTTGCACCATCTCAGTATAATGAAGAGTTGACTTTCTCATCTCATCCAAGGCATTCAGTTGCATGATTATTTCCTTCTATTCCTCAGATATGTATATCCCAAGATCTAGTGCAATTCTAAGAGTTTTATGCTCAAACTCTATAGACATCATGGTTGTTTTTCCATAGAATAATTCAAAATGAGTGAAACCAGTGGTTGTCTTCCAAGTGGTTCTATAAGCCCAAACAGCTTCTGGAAACCCATTTTCCAAATCTTTCCTATGAATAGCCACTATTTTGGCCAAAATGGCCTCTATTTTCCTATTTGTCACCTCAGACTGGCCATTGGTTTGAGGGTGATAGGGGGTGGATTTCCTATGCCTTAAATTATATTCATTAACCAATTATGTGGCAAGAGTTGATGTAAACTGAGCCCCTTGATCAGTAACTATCTCCCTAGGGACTCCATAATGTGTGAAGATTTCTTCATAGATGAATTCTACAACTTTATTGTCTCTGGCATGTTTCATAGCTTTGACCTCAACCCACTTGGTCACATAGTTAGTGCAAACCAAGATGTAAGATTTGTCATTTGATGGTGGATCAATTGGACCTAAAAAATCAAGTCCCCATTTATCAAATGGTGTGATGAATACCTGAGGGTATAGAGGCATCTCATCAGATTTAGTTGGTTGGCCCATCCTTTGACATCTATCACACTTCCTAGTGTACTTTCCTGCATCCTTATGAAGTGTGCCCAGTAATACCCTGTATTAAGAATCTTCATTGTTGTTCTCTTAGCTGCAAATTTCCCTCCATAGGGTTCATTTTGGCATGCATGTAGTATATCATAGGTTTCATCCTCCCTTACACATCTCCTCATCACATGATCTGGTCCAATGTAGAATAAACACCCTACAATCCATGAGAAAGGAAAAGTTTCTCAATAAGAACCCTTCTCTCTTTTGGAGAGAAATGATGGGGAACTCTCCATGTAACCATATAATTGGCTATATCTGCATACCAAGGTGTGTGCACAATGATGGAAAACAAATGTTCATCAGGAAAGGAGTCATCAATGACTTGAGTGTCCTCTTATGTAGTCAATCTAGAGAGAAATTTTGCCACAACATTTGCTACAATGGTGATATCAAATTCATGCATTAACAACAACCACCTTACTAGTCTACCTGAAATCAAGGGCTAATTCATGAGGTATCTTATAGTTGCATGGTCTATATGGACAAAGATTTGATATCCTATTATTTAATGCATGAACTTGTTAAGGGTATAGATGATTGCCAACATTTCCTTCTTTGTCACTATGTAGTTAAACTTAGCTCCTTGTAGGTTTTTGTTGACCAAGTAGATTGCATTCTCAATTGGCCCCTCTTTTTTTCCCAAGACAACTCATATAGCATAATCAGATGCATCTATGTGAATATGGAAATGAAGTTCCCAATTAGTGCCTTTGAGTACAGGAGCATGGGTTATCGCTTCTTTTAAATCAGAGAATGCTTTGTCACAATCCTCTTTCCACTAGAACTCGGCATCTTTAGTTAGAATATTGTATAGTGGTGTTGCCATTTTACTAAAATCTTTTGTGAACCACCTATAGTATCCTGAATATTGGTAATCACCTCAATCTTGGTTGGGTCCACTTGAATTCCTTTTTGAGAGATATAGTGGCCAAGGACTACTCCTTCCCGCATCATCATAAAGCATTTCTCACTATTCAAGGACAGATTATGGTCCTCACATCTCTGTAAAACTTTCTTTAGGTTTCTAATTATTCTGCAAGATCAACACCATAAGTAGTAAAATCATCCATGTAGATCTCCATACAATCATGTGAGATATCTGAAAATATACTAATAACTAGTCTTTGAAAGGTTGCAGGTGCATTACATAAACAAAATGGGAGTACTGAATAGGAATAAGTCCCCCAAGGATAGGAAAAATTTGTCTTCTCTTGATCTTCAGGTGCAATTTTTATTTGATTATAACCACTCAATCCATCTAGGAAAGAAAAATATTGCTTACCTGTAAGTGAATCCAATACTTGGTCTATAAAAGGAAGGGAAAAATGATCCTTTTTGGTGGAAGAGTTTAGTTCTCTATAGTCAACACAAAATCTCCATTTACCTCCTTTTTTAGGCACAATTACCAATGGAGACACCCATTGGTTGTCTAAGATAGGGTAGATAAATCCTAGATCCAATAACTTTTGTAGTTCCCCTTTTACAATCTTCCTCAATGCAAGGTTGATTCTCCTCTATGGTTGCCTTACTGGTGTGCATTCATCTCTAATGTAGATCCTATGAGTGCAAAGCTTGGGATCCAATCCTTTCATGTCATGGTAATCCCATGCAAATGCATGGTGATACAACTTCAAGAGGTTTTTCAGGGACAACTGCTACTCTTGACTCAACTTGTTGTTAATATTCAAATGTTTCCATTCTAAAACTTGTACATGTGTGGTCAACTCAATCATGGTTGTTTCAACAACAATGTATGAATCATGTTTATTGCTGCAAGAAATTCAAGTGTAGGAGGAGTAGGTAGAAGTGTCTGCAATGGACATACAGAACCAAATTCATGAGTGGGTGATTCTTCATGCACTTCACAATGGTTCTAAATTATATGAGATAATATTTCATCTTCTTCTTGGAGTTGTATAAAAAGACTTTTTCCTATCATCATGAGTTGTGCCACTGAATTGACTTTCTCAGACTCTTCTCCAACATGTGGCCATATGGGGCTATCCATATCATGGGATGGTTGAGCAGGAGGGAAGAGGACAAACTCTTAGTGCTTCTCCCATCAGAAATAGTCATGTCCCCTAACTGGAATCCAATGTAAGCATTTGTTGTAGCTATCCATAGCCTACCTAGAACAATGGGATACCCTCCTAATGTAGCTTTAGGGGGAAGGATCATGAAATCTGTTGGGTACTCCCAAGAGTCTAGAGTAACAACAAGGTCTTCTACTATACCATCTAGTTTGACAGTGGAACTATCAGCAAGTTGCAGGATAGTAGGATTAGGTCTCATATTTGCAACATTTAGTTGTTGCAAGATATCCTTAGTCATCACATTGATCACTGCTCCCAAGTCTATTAGAGTGTTCTTTACTTGGATTTCATTTATAATGAATCCTACCACAGGACTACCTGGGTCAATGTATTTAGGAACAGTAACTTTCCCAAGCATGATATCTACCAACTGTCCCACCACATGAACGGTGGTGGGGTCTTTCTTTTTCCTCCTTGGATTTTTGAGACATGATTCCTTGATTGCTTTACTATATATGGGGACATCTTTTTATGTCCTAGAACAAAGGTATATTAACAAACATGTGTTTCAACTGATCCAAAATATCAAAGGTTGTTTCTTCCTTCTCTTCCTTTTGTTTAACAACTTCTAACCTTTGAGGAAATGGTGGGTCTTGATCAGACATCTAAATTGGTTTTGGATTTTTAGGCACATTTGATTGAATAGGGACATTCTCGTGCTCCTCTTCTTCCACAGGAATCTCAGTGATGATAGGAGTGGAAGGAGTTGGAAAATTGGTTCCTTAACATAGATGAATATCACTCACACTCATAGCATATGCAAGAAATTGAATAGGATTTGTAGAGTAGACTGGTTGTTGTTGTGGTTTGTTATTTGGGTTAGGTGTGGGTTCAACTGGTAACTGAGTAGGTCCAGGTGTGCTAGAACTTGAGCTAGTAAAAGGAGGCATTATGGAAGGTTGCTGAGGCTGTGGAGGTGGCTGCCTATAACCAATTATTTAGTTTGGCTGTTGTTGTCCTCCCATCCATTGGGATGTATGTTTCCAGTTTCTTGGAGGTGGCTGCCAATTCCCCTGGAATTGCTGCCAATTCCCTTGGGATTGCTACCATTGGAGTGGAGCATTTTGGTAATTGGGTTGGATGTTTGGAGGGTTGTTCCAAGGCTAAGGTGGATATCCTCCATAGTTGGATGGGTATGGGGGTTGCCATTGATTACCAGATGCATAGTTATTGAAACAAGGTCCACTAAAAGATAATGGATTTGGTGGAATACCTTGTTTTGGAGTCCATGGTCTTCTTTGTGCATTGTAGAAAACTTGATCATCATCAACCTAAAATGGCCTGAATTCTGGTGGAATCTATTTGTTGTCAATGTTGGCTACCATTTTGCATCTATAGTCCTTTTTTCTATAATGAGGACAATATTCTGCCAACATTGCATCTGCCTCCTCTTGTTTCTTCTTTGCTTGAAGAGTGTCTAGTTGAGTAGCCATATTTTTTATGATATCCTTCTTGAAATCTGCTAGCAAATGAGTGATTTCTATGCTTGAAACTCCATTGGTGGAGGATTTACCCATAGAGGATTGGTAACCTCTTCCTTTCTTTAGAGTTGCCTTGGAATAATTCTCACATATCTTCCTAATATCATCCCAGGGAACTTGGGTGATATCTCCTCCTCCCATTAGGTCCAGAGTATCAATGTAGCTCTCATTCATCCCTCTAAGGAAGAGAAAATTTTGAGACTCTTCATTGAGTGCATGATGTGGAGATTTCTGCAAGAAAAATAGGAACCTTGAAATATAGTTCTCCAAACTCTCATCTTCCTTTTGTTGCATCCTGAAGATATCACTGGTCCTACAATATTCTTTATACTTCTCAAGAAAATTTGTTTTCATATCATCCCAAGTCTCTACAGTATTCCTACGTAAGCTTATAAACCATCTTAATGCAGCTTCTTTCAAGGTGGTAGGAAACAATTTAAGCCTATGAGCATCAGTAGTATAGTCATAACTTCTACAGAGGATATCAAACTCAAACAAGAAAGTGTCAGGGTCTTCTGTGACAAGTCCATAGAACTTAGGAAGAACAGAAGCAAGGATGTTCTTGAGATTATCAACCTCATTCTGATGAGTGATAGGAAATGGAGAAGATGGTTGGTTGGGTCTATTTAGATTTACATCAGCCATAACTACTTGAAGGAGTGTCAAAGCAAATGGATTCTCAATCAGGTTTCAGGCAGCTTGGTCTTCAAAGGAAGTTTCAGAACTAGTCAAATTGGGAAACGCGTCAGCAAAAGGATGTGCCTCCTCCTCTTCTTCATCTCTTGGCAGACTTTGAAACTCAACTAGCTGGTTATCAGGATTAGGGTCATTAGGAAGAAATCTCCCATGAGCATCTCTTCTCTTGCCTCTATGTATGTAGTATTAACTCAGTATCAACCAACTCACACAAAGAATTGGTGAAAGAATAGTAGATCATTACTTTTCTTCAAATGAAGGTTATGCTAAGAAAAAACTCCAGAGATACTAAAACAAGAAAGAAACTAGAAATGACTCCAAATAATTTCCTAGTTTGAAACCATCCCCGACAATGGCACCAAAAATGTTGGCCTCCTCTAATGGTTCAATAACTAAGCCCTTAAAGTTGTAACTTATAGATTAGACATCTGCACTAAGTAGTTATCTTACTCATCATGAAGGTTCATTTCATTTTCAACCCAAGAACATAAACTTGAAATGGGTCAGCATTGTATGTGCACTAGGACTCAACTATAGTCATCCTCAAACTAAAAAAGAAATAGTATTGAAAATAAAATGCTGGAAAGAAATTAACATAAGCACTGAGAATCAATCAACAACTACACCGAGCATCAACAACTGAACTGGAATGGATGATAGAAATAGAAATCTTAGCAACCAAATAGGAAGTTACTCTGTCCTCCTTGGTTGAGGAACAATCACAGAATAGAGTCCCAATGGCTACACGAACAGACAACTGCTAAGGCCAAAACTAGTTACTAAACAAAAAAATAACTTTTAAACTAAATGGGTGGAATTCTCACCAAGTGGAACCCCTTGAGTGATTCTTCCTTAAGCTAACTTAGATGCAGCAAATCAGAATATCAGTTTATTCATTAAAAATATGATTACAACATATCAGCAATATGATTGTATTACTTAAAATGAAAATGCAAGTACAATCTCAGAACATCCAATTAACCCTAACTACCTAGGCAGTCAACTCCAACAGAATAGGAGGATTCCATTTATTGAAAACATGGAAAAGAGAGGGAGGAAGTTATGCATGAGCCAAATTTAGTCAAAGCAGACTTGCCCCAACAAGGATCCAACACAACACACTTCCTAGATTTTCTTGACTAACAAACATGATCATTTAAAAGGTAGTTACAACTTCCATACGAGCTAGGAATTTCCCTCCATTGGAAGTTTCCCTCCATTGAGAGTTTCCCTCCATTGACCTCTTTAATGACTATTTTTTTTACTTCCTTAGCAACCGACCAGCTGGTAGGAACTTCTTCTACTTTGTAGGCTTCATTTATATCAGCATCTTAATGTGAACCTGCATAATGACATTAGCACACACAAAATAATTTCATACCCATAATTACCTTAAAGTAACATTCATTCAACCACATGTTAAATTAACATAGATATATCACATAGCATGTTAATATTATCAAAAGTCACAAGGATAATTTCATGCCCAAGATTCATAAATTTAGGGAAACAACATGGAGAGTGTCAAGTGCTAAATTCTATAGTAACAACAGCAAATATGTGATAAACCCTATCAAAATTGAGCCATTATTTGGACTCATCAAGTCTATTCCAAACAAATACATCAACATCTTTAGATTCTAGCATAAAATGAATTTGTTATCCTTTTTGTCCAAAGGTTAACCATACAATCCAAAATCAACTTGACATCATCCAAATTCCATATCAACCTGAAAATCACTCTTTTGACCAAGAGATCTATCTACAAATCCCTTGAAATCCAACTTTGAAACAAAGGAATCCAAGAAAACATCACATCATAGATCCTTTCCATAACTTAGGTCTATTATGACTTTTATGACTACAACAAGATCGCAACATAGAAATAAAATGGCATCCAACACTAGTATCTCAAATGTTCCAAACACTACAAACATAAACACAACAAATTTTCATACCACAAATGTTGAAACTCCAACTAAAATACCATGGGGGTACTCTACTCCTAAACCAACAAATGTAAATCCAACAAGTGTAAATCCTTTATTTAATATAAATGTAAATCCTTATTTTCAACCAACAAATATAAATCCTTTATTTCATGTAAATATTAATCCTTCACAACAACCAAGTGTTGATCCTTCACAACAACACCTATATCGTACACATCAAGATTGCATCACTCAACATAGGAATCAACCAAATAGAGGACAAGATGGTTACATATAAGATAATTTTGATGAAGACCTTATTGAAGAGAAGATTTTAGAAATAACACAAAACCCCAAAAGGTTGAAGGTCATGAATAAATTTCTTAGTTTCGATCCCAACACATACTTTTATAGACTTGCACAACATGGTGCCAAGTTACCCTATGATTATAGCATTGACAATCTTAAGGATGCAACCCTTGTTTCTAGAGACAAAGATACAATGGTTAGACAAGTCTTTAAACCTCCTATACCACCTAAGTTTCCAAGATTTTTTGCACAAATAGGTGATCCTTCTCAAGAAAAATAAGTATAAAATCCATTTTATAGGCAACCATCTCAAATAGAACAAACAATGAAATATTAACAAAATCAACTTGATCCTAATATATTGGGAACACAAAACATGCCTCAACAATTAACAAATCCTTTTACAACTCCTTTGGTAACTAACAATGCTTCAACTAGTACATGGAGATCGAACGTATCAAGAAATCTATATGCAACTTATTGGGCACAAAATGCACCTCCATAAGGTCAAAAATCTAATTTAAAAAATGTGTCGAATCTTCCTTATAGACCACCAAACCCACCATTGCATGCTACCATGCAACCACAACCACAAACATATGGTGTCACCCATTTATACCATATCAAATCACCTACACAATCACAACAACAAACACCCATATATCAACACACACAAATCAATCCACCCCAACAACAACCCATGTATCAACAACATAAAACTCCTTGAGGCATGGTACAACATAACACCCCATAGTTCAACAACAACCTTCTCATCAAGACCCTTCACAAAATGCTCAATATCAAAAAGGTTTAAACTTTCAAAATTAGTATCCCAATGCAATACAATATCAATATGGTCCTTCATATACACAAACTCCTCAATAAAAAAATATTGTTCTACTAAAAAATATTATTCTGCAACAACAAAACGTGAATCCATAATACGAATAGAATCTTGGTGCCCAATAACAAAATATTGTTCCTCAACAACAAAACCTTGTTGCACAATAAAATATTGTTCTGCAACAACAAAAAATGAATAAGAAATATCAAAAAAAAATTATTGCTCAACAATAAAATCTTGGTCCAAAACAACAAAATTATGGTCCTCGGCATCAAAGTGTTAATCCTCAATATGCATATGTCAATCCACAAGATTCAAATATTACTCCACAATATCAATACAATGCTCCCCAAGGACCAAGTGTTTCATCACATATACATGGTTTCCTTCAAGGTTCAATGTATAATCCAAACCCATCTTACAACTCATCATTATTTGGACAAAAAAACTATAACCCATATAATCCTCCACAAGATACACAAGGAAATGAGTTATTATTGCAAATTTAGAGCCTTAATAAAAAGATACAAGATATACAACTTGGGAAGGCCAAGAAAAGTTATTCCTTGGAGGAAATTTTCCTTATCCTTATGATTAGAGTATATCCATGATTCCCTTCCCTAAGAACTTTGAAACTCCCAAATTTGATAAGTACAAAGGAAGAGGAGATCCCATTGAACATATACATGAATTTTCTATAGCATGTATGGACGTAGCTAACAATGAATCTTACATGATGAGACTATTTCCAAGGATCCTTGGTGGACAAGACATAAAATAGTTTTCTCATTTACCTCCTAGACTTAAGAAATTCAACAAACTATCAGAAAAAATAATCTATCACTTATAGTAAAACATCAAACAAGATATCATCATACCTAACTTGTATAAAATTAAAAAAAAAAGGAGTCTTTTGCTTCATTCTTGCAATGGTGGCGACATAAAGCAAGTGTAAATGGATCATCCTAGAAAACTTGTAAAAATATTAATGGGAAATCTAAATAGTGACTTAAGCTTCCAATTAACCATGCTATGTCCAAACACCTTTGATGATATCATTGAAAAGGGCATAACCATTGAAAGAGCTCTTATTGAAAAAAGAGCTATCAAATTATATAACAATTAATATCAACCTTCTAATTCAAATGATAAACCTCACTTGTGGGTGAAGGAAAAAAATATCACTAATGATGCAGTAGTGGACACAAAATCCGTGCAAACCATATAACCTCCACCTAATAATCCTCAACCCTATGTTCAAATTAACCAACAAAATAATCCTCCAGGCTATCAAATGAATAATCAAAACCAAAATCCTCCAAGAGGACCACCAAGACCTAATAACAGTACTTTCAATCAAACTAGATAGAAAGACACTCCTATGGGAGAACCTGTTGAAGAGGTCTTATGAAAATTGCTACAATCAAACCTTATCAAGCCACCCAAACAAAGAAACTATGAGGAACCACAATTCAAACCTCCTTGGTACAATGGGAATTACCATTGTGAATTCTATAAAACCAAGGGACATAAAACAAATAACTATATGAAACTAAAGAACCTCATAAAATATCTAATTGATAAGGGAGAGGTTGATATTGAACATTATCCTAGAACTTTTGGTAACAAGGAATTTTTGGAATCTACAAGGATTTAATCCCCAATCATAATAAAGGAAATGACCAAGGTGAAGGGAGGGATTACAATAAAGCCACATATAACTATGACCATGTAGTGGGGTTTACATTTGAAGCCATTCACCATATTATAATTGTGAATAAATTTGGTAAAAATATTGAGTGTATTGTAACTACACGATGAGGGAAGATTACAATCCAGGGAGCCACATCACAATCCAAAACTTTTCCTAAACCTCCACAAGCTAGCTACAACCTTACTGATCATCTTAAAAAGACTCCAACACATATTTCTATCCTTGAACTTCTCAAGATATCCCTAGCTCATAAAGGATTTATAGATAAAGCTCTCCTTGACTCATCGATTCCTAATGATATAAACACTAATCAGTTTCAATCCATGGTGGGGAACATTGCTTCTACTCACCACCTCATATTTTTAAAAATGGGTCTTCCATTACATACCTATCATAACCAAGCTTTATACCTTGAATTTTGCATCCATAAGTACAAAATAAAGAGAGTATCGATAGATGGTGGTGCAAACCTAAACATTTGTACCTCAAAAATGGTAAAACAACTAATATATTCTAACAAATTTATAGAGAATCAAAGGAGTATTACAATAAAATCTTATGATGACAAAAAGAGGGACTTTGAAGGAACTATTAAAATTATTGTACAGTGGGTCTGACAATAGCTAAAACAACCTGTCAAGTACTAGATCTTGAGCTACCCTACAACCTTCTCTTAGGATTCCCTTGGATTCAAACAATGCAAGCTATCCCATCAACATACCATCAATGCGTGAAGTTTGCTTACCATGATAAGGAGGTCACTATCTATGTTGATCCAAAATGATTTTATTATTGTAAGAACCTAGAAGAGAAATACACAAAGATCTTCCAAGTTCCTAGCAAGGATATCTCCTTTTTTTCATTCATCTATATTGATCCTACTTTTCTAACCTCATCATCCTTAGAAAATCTACCTAAATCCAATCTCAAGATCCAAGTGCTAGAAAATGGTTCCAAGGACTATCACATAAAGTAATCCCTTTTTGTGGGAAAAAATTTGTTATCACCAATATCTTATGGAAATCCATAGGAAATCAACAAAACACATACTAAAACTATTAAATTTCAAACCCACGGTCTTCTCTAAGTGGGGAGATTTGAGCAAATAAGTCATAAAAGAAGATGTTTCTACTTGGCTATACAAAGAAGAAAAGAGTGTGAGATAGAATTTATCCCCTTTGATAGCAACAATAAGGGTTTTCTACTTGTTAAGAGCATGGGGTTCACAGGAAAAGGTGGCCTTGGTATACATGAGCAAGGTATGAGAGAGCCTCTTATCTCAGAGAAACATAAAAAGAATCAAGGACTAGGATATGGTTCTTTAAATAAAGCAACCCCTAGCACTTAAATCATTGTTTGTGAGGAAGTTTCTTCCTCCCTTGTGGTTAAGACATCTAATGATGATGATTCCATCAAGGACATATCTATGTATATCACTGACCTATTTGAGAATTCCTTTATTGATACCATCAGTACCCTATCCTTTGACCAACCATCTAAGAAAAATGAAATTCAACTAATTTATCCTCAATTGATAGACTAGGACCAACAATGACCATTAGTTCTAGACATATTCCAAAATTTTCAAGCTATTGTTGAGTTTATGGGACTAAGACACAATATACCAATTGAGGATAATAAGGTAGGATTTGACGTTGAACTTGGTGAAGACACATAATTTGGAGGAGAGATTGGGTCCTTCAATTATAAAAGTAAATATCAAAATATCAAAAAGAGATCCTTTAGTGAAAACTATGATACGACACTATCAGATCAAGGAAAAGCAAAAATAAAGGACCTATCTGTGGGTGAAATCCTCTTTGAGGTGCCCAAAGATGGAGGATTCAATCTCCTCGACATTGTTCAAAACCAAGAGAGATTAGAAATATTGATAGAAGACTCAGAGAAGATAAACATAGGGACATTGAATGTACCTAGAATCACCTTTTATGTAGCTTCTTTGGACCTTGATGAAAAGAATTTCACAGCTTTCTTGGGAAACTGTACGATCAAATTTGCTTGGTCCCATGAATATATGACTAAATTAGACCCAACCTTGGTGGTTCATCATTTGACAATCTTTCCTAGAGTGAATCATGTAAAATAGAAGCTTTGAAAGATGCATCCACAAATAGCACTTCTAGTTAAGGTTGAACTATAAAAACTTATATATTTTAGTTTCATCAAATCGATTGATTACCCTAAGTGGGTGTCCAACCTTGCAACTATTTCTAATCCCACTAGGGACATAAGGATTTGAACTGATTTTAGATATCTTAATAAGGCATGCCCAAAATATGACTTCCCTTTGTCGAATATTGACATGATAGTGGATTTGATATCAGTTCATGAAATTCTTTCCCTAATGAACAACTTTTTGGGATATAACCAGATCAATATAGCACATGTAGACCAGCACAAGAATGCATTCACTTGTCCTTGGGGAATGTATTGTTGGAATGTAATGCTATTTGGGCTTAAGAACATGGAAGCCACCTATCAGAGGTTGATGATTGTTATATTTCATGACATGCTCCACATTACCATGGAAGACTATGTAGATGATATCCTAGTGAAATCCATAATAAGACAAGGTCATATGGAAAACCTAACACACATATTTGATATGTTAGAAGAGTATAGTCTACACCTTAATCCAAAGAAGTGTGTGTTCGACATCAAATCAGGAAAGCTATTGGGATACATTATATCCCGCAAAGGTATAGAAGTAGATATGGCTAAGGTTAAGGCAATCATGAAAATGGCTCTCCTAAAGTATTTGAAACAACTACAGATCCTTCAAGGTAAACTACAGTCCATTTGAAGGTTCATAGCCCAATTAGCAGATAAATTTCATCCTTTCATGTATCTCCTCCATAAGGATGTTTCCTTTAAGTGGGAAGAGAAGTGTCATGAAGCATTCTAGCAGATCAAAGACTATCTAGCATTATCTCCAGTTTTGATGCCTCCTCTACCGAACAAACCTTTGATACTTTATATATCAGCAATGTTAGTAGCCTTAGGTTCCTTGTTGGCACAAAATGATAATAACGATAAGCAAAGAGCAATGTATTATATTAGTTGTAAACTAATGGGCTATGAACTAAACTATACACCTATAGAGTGGGCTTGTTTAGTTATTGTCTTCACATCACAAAAGATCAAGAACTACATGTTGAACCAACAGATCAAACTAGTCTCTAAGGTAGACCCCATGAAGTATCTCTTGGTTAAGGTAGCTTTGAATGGTTGGGTGGTGAAATGGGTTATGATTCTTACTAAATTTGACATAAAATATGTTGACAAAAAAGATATTTTAATGGACAAGTGATAGCAGACCAATTGGCTAAATCACCTCTTAATGATCATCATCCTTTGATATCAAAATTCCCTGATGAAGGAATCATGCTGACAACTCAAGTAACCTGATGAAAATTATACTTCAACAGTTCTCACACCCAACATGTTTCAAGAGATCGAATTCTCTTTGTTATACCACAAGGAGATAGTATACCCAAATCATATAGGATCGCTTTTCCTTGTACCAATAATATAGCAAAATATGAAGCATTGATAATAGGGTTAAGTGGCAATTGAGTAGTAGATCAAGGTACTACAAGTATATGGAGACTCGCAACTGGTGATCAAAAAATTGAATGATGAGTATTAAACTAAGGATGATAAATTGTTGCATTATAAAAGAATGGTAGATATTTTTAAGCAATACTTCTTAGTCATTCTCTTTGAGAAAATATCGAGGGTAAATAACAGAGCCACTAAAGATATGGCTACCATTGGTTCATTTCTTGACATGTCACACAATAGTGCTAAGTATGAGTTTCTTGTGGAATAATTGATAATAACAGCCTTTTATGTCCTAGAGTTTGAACTTTTGTGTGACATTGTTGGTCCCAACTCACCCCCATATCATGATATCAATGCCTATATCCAACATGGAATCATACCCCTAAACCTTAATAGAAATAAAAGGAAATCCTTCATCTGTCAAACCTCATGATTCACCATAATTGGTGATGACTTATATATATGTAGCCTCAATGGAACTTTACTTCAATTTCTTAACCCAGAAGAGGCATTAACTACCTTACAAGGGGTGCATGAAGGTGTTTGTGGCTCGCATTCTAGAGAATCTAATCCAGTTAAGAATCTATTAAGAACGAGATACTACTGGCCATCGACAGAACAAGAAGGAAATAAATTTTCAAAGAAATGTCTCCAATGCTAGCAACACAATGATCTTATTCATACCTTGACACAAGAACTACATCTAGTTACTACATCATGGTCTCTTTCATAGTGGGGACTCAAACTTATAGGTAAGATATCCCCCACTTCATCCAACAGACATAGGTTTATCATAACTACCATAGAATATTTTAAAAAGTATATAGAAGTCATACCTCTGACCTATATCACAAGTAAACAAATAGATAAATTCATTTTGAACTATTTAGTTTGTTGTTATGATATACCCCAGAACAATGGGACTCTATTTAAGAATCAAGATGTCTATGACCTCTGCTATAAATTCCATATCTATCACTACTTCTCAACCACATATTACCCCTAGGGAAATAGTCAGGTGGAAGCGTCAAACAAAACTATCTTGAAAATACTTAAGAAGACTATTAATGACATTGATCATGACTAGCACCTATAGCCAAATCTTTCTTTGTGGGCTTACTAAATGAGCATCTGTACACCGACTGGCACAACCTCTTTCTCCCTTGTATATGGAATATAATCCATCTTTCATGTAGAGATTGAGATCCCTTCCCTAAGGGTATCTTTGTAGAACCTCATTGATAATGAAGCGTGTCAAGTATCTAGACTCCACGATCTTGAGTTGTTAGATGAAAGGCATTTGAGCACTCTAAACCATCTCCAAGATTATCAAAACTTCCTCAAGAATAGTTACAATAAATTAATCAAGAATAGAAGCTTCCAGGTGGGTGACTTAGTCCTGAAATAAAATCAACAAATTTAGCTTAATCAAGATGGTAAGGGAAAATTTGAACTAAATTGGTTAGGACCTTTTGTAATCACTGCAAATTATGGCCCTAGTGCTTATCAATTAGAAAGCCCTAAAGGTGAACCTTTGTTGGAACCACTTAATAGTAGCCATCTTAAAAAGCTATATACCTAGCCCATTGGAATATCCTAGCAAAAAAACTTAAAAAAAGAGAAAAATAACAAAAAAATAGTAAAGAGAAATAAATCATCCTCTAAGTGAAAACCACCTTTGTGGCACTTCTAGGATAGGTACCATAGTGAAAACCTAGCAAACAAGTGTTATGTTTGAATGAGCTCCACCTCATCATCTATCAAGGCTCACATCTATTTCATCCATCCATTATCATAATCATGCCTTCCATCCATTCCATCCATCTATTCCATAATAAATGTGCATCCAACCATGGCTTGATAACTTTAAAGGTATTTGAACTTGCTGCACTATGACCATCCTATATCCACATCATCCCATTTTTCCATAATAAATATAATCATATACCTAACTAGGGGCACCTTCTTGAACCTTGTAGACGGATTGGATCCTTTTTCATATCTCAAGTCACGTAAATCTTCAAAAAAATAAAAACATTCAGATGATCCTTAAAAAAAAATTAAAAAAACATCTAGATAATCTTCAAAATCAAAAACATCTAAATAACTCTCAAAAATCCAAAAACATTCATAAAAGGTCAAAAACATCAAAAACATTATTAGTCATCCATGTATGATCTAATATCCTAGTCCAATAATTGAACTATGTAGCATATATGTTGTCACATAGGAAAGTCCATCATCAATGAGCCCCTGAGGCATTAGGTCAATCCCCTTAAGCCCCCATCACTAGGTTTAAATATCATCAAAATACCAAAAAAATATATATATATTTTTTCAAAACACAAAAATAGCCTCAAACAATCTCAAAAGCACAAAAAACATTCAAAAAAATCTATCATTGCCTATCTGTAATAAAATATTCATCCCTACTAAATCTATCATCATCATCATCCTTTGATAATGCAATCAAATCAAACATAGCATCTATTGAAATCTGAAACATTTAAGCAATAATTGTGAAAACTTTATCATTATGGACTAAAACAACACGTAAATATAAATTGTCTTATCTATCGGTATCATCATCAAAAACATTAACATCCTAGCATGAGCCTTAATGAATATACCATTCCTAAAATAGACATCATCTATGGATAATATCCTTAAACTACAAATATCATTGGCAAGTGATATAGCAGCTATGTTCATCTATTTTGATATTTTCTTTTGATTTATTTTTTGATCATTGATTTTCCATGTCATTTTTGATTGAATGTTCTTGTAATACGACCATGGTGAATGATGAGTCTAGTTTATGGCTCAATTTTGATAGAGTTTATTATCCATTTTTTGTTGTTTCCATAGAATTTGATACTTGGATGTTGACCTTCTTATGATATTTCCTCAAAACCATAGACATTGGGCATAAGCTATTTTTCTAACCTTTAAATGACATTGACATGCTATATGAACTATCTATGTTAATTTTACATGTGGATTAATGAATGTTACTATAAGATAGTTACAGATATGCAATTGTTGTGTGTACTAATATTGTTATGCAGATATAATTAGAGCCTACAAAATTGAGGAAGATTCTGCCAGCTAGTCGTTTTCCATAAAGGTCAACAAGGCGATCACTCAAAGGTAAATGGAGGGAATATTCTCAATGGAGGGAGATTCCTAGTTTAAATCGAAGAATTGTAAATTCCTTGTAAATGGTATTAATAGTTTGTTGAGTGAATATAGGAGTTATTGTTGTGCTAGATCCGCGTTAAGGAAAACATGCTTGACCAGATTCCACGTGTGCATAACCTCCTCTCCTCTTTTTATGCTTTCTCTAAAGTGGCATCCTCCTAATCTGTTGGAGTTGACCACCTTGCTAGGTAGTTAGTTAGTATTTTTTCTTCCTATAAATAAAAATTGAATGCTCCTTCTTAGGAGGTTGATTAATCTAATGATGTACTCGCATTCTTAGTTTTTCAGTAATATAGTTATGTTGCTCAATTGTACTCATGTTTTCCAATGAATAAAATGAAGTTATAAGTTCGTGCATCTAAGTTTACATTGTTTTAAAGGGATACTCATCCAAGGGGGGCCACTTGGTGAGAATTCCATCCTTTAGTTTAGTTAGTACTTTCTATTCAGTAATTAGTTAAGAATCTAGCAATCGTTTGTTCCTACAACCACTAGAATTTCATTATGTGACTGTTCCTACAACCAAAGCAAATAGAGTAGTTTCTTGTCTACTTGCTTGGATTTTCATTTATGTCATGCATTTCAGTTTAGTATAGTTTTTGGTTAATGTTCAGTACTTATGTTATTTCTTTCCAAGCAATTTACTTTTAGCATTATGTCTTTTATTAGCTAAAGAATGAATATGGCTACTTTGGATTCCTAGTGCATATATTGTGCTGACCCATTTCAATTCTATGTCCCTAGGTTGACAAGTTAAATGAACCTTCATAATGATTAAGATATCTATTCAAACTAGATGTCCAATCTTTGAATCACAATTGTAAGGTCTTAGTTGTTAAATCATTGTAGGAGGCCAACATTTTTGCCCTCATTGTCAGGGATGGTGTCAAACTAGGGAGTTCTTTGGAGTCATTGATAGTTTTTTCTTATTGTAGTATTTATGAAAGTTTGTTCTTAGTATACCCCTCATTTAGGAAAGTAATGATCCACTATTCTTTTGTCAATTCTTTGTGTGAGTTGGTTGATATTGAGTTGATACCGTATGCATAGAGGAAGGAGGACAAATGTTCATGGGAGATTCCTTCCTAATAACCCCGATCCATTCCAGCTAGTTGAGTATCAAAATCTACCAAGAGATGAAGAAGAAGAAGAGTCACACCCCTTTGTTGATGCATTTACTGATCTAACCAGTTCTGAAACTTCCTCTGAAGACCACAATCAAATTGAGAATCCCTTTGCTTTGGAACTCCATCAAGCAGGCATGAGTGATGCAAATAGAAACAAACCTAACCAACTAGCTTTTCTTTTCCCCATTTCTCATCAGAATGAAGTTGACAACCTTAAAAATATCCCTGTTTTAGTCCTTCCTAAGTTCTATGGACTTTTCACAAAATATCTTGATACTTTTTTGTTCGAGTTTGATATACTTTGCAGGAGTTATGACTATACCATTGATGCCCATAGGCTCAAGCTATTTCCTACCACCTTGAAAGAAGTTGCATTAAGATGGTTTATGATCCTAGGTAGAAATACTGTGGAGACTTGGGAGGACATGAAGAAAAAATTCCTTGAGAAATGCAAGGAATATTGTAGGACAGTGACAAGATAGGAGATGACATTTTTAGGATGCAGCAAAAAGAAGATGAGAACCTGGAGGATTACATTTCAAGGTTTTTGTTCTGCCTCTAGAAATCTCCACACCATACACTCAATGAAGAATCACAAAAGTTTTTTTCCTAAGAGGAATTAATGATAGTTGCACTGATGCCTTGGACTTGATGGGAGGAGGATATATCACCCAAGTTCCTTGGGAGGATATCAAGAAGATATGTCAGAACTATTCTAGGGCAGCTTCAAAGAAAGGGAGAGCTTACCAATCCTCTATGGGTAAGTCATCTACCAGTGGAGTTTCAAGAATGGATATTACTCACTTACTAGAATATTTCAAGCAAGACATCATAAACAATCTGGCTACTTAGCTAGATACACTTCAAGCAAAGAAGAAACAAGAGGAGACAGAGGCAATGTTGGCAGAATATTGCCCTCATTGAAGACAAAAGAAGCACTGCATATGCAAAATGATAGCTAATATTGATAGTAAGCAGATTCCACTTGAGTTCAAGCCAATCTAGGGTGATGATGATCAATTCTATTAAATTGCACAAAGGAGGCCACGGGCTCTAAGACACGGTATGCCACCAGATTCACTATCTTTTGTTGGGCCATATTTCAATTCTTATGCATCTGGTAACCAATAGCAACCTCCATATCCATCCAACTATGGAGGATATCCACACAACCTTGGAATAACCCTTCAAATTAATGGCCCAATCACCAAAAATCTCCACCCTAGTGGTAGCAACCTTAGGGGAATTGGCAGCAATTTCAAGGAAATTGGCAGCCACCTCTAGGAAATTAGCAGCAAACATCTCAATGGAGGGGATGACAACAATGGCAAAACTAGACAACTAGTTACATGCAACCATCTTCTCAACCCCAACAACCTACTATAATGCCTCCTCTTGCTAGTTCAAGTTCAAATACACCTAAACCTACTCAACTACCAGCTCATCCCACACCTAACCCAAATAACAAACCACAACAGTAGCCTGTCTACTCTGCTTATCCAAATCAATTCCCTGCATATGTTGTGAGTGTAAGTGACATCCACTTGCATCTAGGAACTACTTTTCCAACCCCTTCCATGCCCATTATCACTGAGCTTCCTGTGGAAGGAGAGGAGCATCTAAATTTCCCCATTCATCCAAGTGTACCTAAAAGTCATGAACTAGTCCGAGTCCAGTAGACTAAACAAGAACCACCATTTCCCCAAAGGTTGTAAATTGTGAAACAAAAGGAAGAGGAGGAACCAGTTTTTGACATTCTAGATCAGTTGAATCATATATGTGTCAAGATACCCTTATTTCAAGCCATAAAATATGTTCCCGTATATGGAAAAGCAATTAAGGAAGCATGTCTTAAGAAGCCAAGCAGGAAGAAGAAAGACCCCACTACGGTTCATGTGGTGGGATAGCTGGCTAACATCATGCTTGGGAAAGTGACTATTCCCAAATATAATGACCCAAGGATTCCTGTGGTAGGAGTTTTTATAAATGGGATCCAAATAAAGAATGCTCCAATTGATTTGGAAGCAACAATAAATGTTGCAAGCATGAAACCTACTCCTATTGTCTTGCAGCTTGCTGATAGTTCCACTATTAAACCTAATCGTATATTAGAGGATCTTGTGGTAACTCTAGACTCTTGGGAGTATCCAGTAGATTTCATGATTCTTTCTCCTAAAGATACACTAGGCAGGTACCCCATTATTCTAGGAAGGCCATGGTTAGCAATAGTAGATGCCTATATTAGATGTTGGATAGGAGACATGACCATTTCTGATGGAAAGAGCACCAAAATGCTTGTTCTCTACCCTCTTTCTCAACCATCCCATGATATGGATAACCCCATATGGCCACATGTTGGTGAAGAGGCCAGGGAAATCAATTTTTTGGCATAGCTTATGATGTTAGGCAAGAGTTCTTTCATGCAGTTTCAGGATGAAGATGAAGTATTGTCTAACATAATTTAGAACCATTGTGAGGTGTAGGAAGACTCACCCTATCATGCAACTGATTTTGTTGATCCAGTAAAGACACTTTTCCCACTCTTCCTACAACATCAGGTATGTTTCATATATTGTTGCCACATGAACTCAAGGTACCAAGCATTGGTGAAGTAGCTATGATAGAGTTAACTACGCAAGTGCAAGTGTTAGAAGGAAAATATATAAATATTAACAACAAACTGAGTGAAGAACAACAGTTGTCATTGAAAAACTTACTGAGGACCCACTAGAATGCATTTGTGTGGGACTATCATGATATGAAGGGATTGGATCCTAAGATTTTCACTCATAGGATATACATAAGGGATGATTGTACACCAGTGAAGCAACCACAAAGAAGAATTAACCCTACATTGAGAGAAATTGTAAAAGGGGAACTACATAAATTGCTAGATGCAGGATTTATCTACCCCATTTTAGATAGCCAGTGGGTGTCTCAATTAGTGATTGTTCCCAAAAAGGGAGGGAAGTGGCAATTTTGTGTTGATTATGGGGAACTCAATGCTGCCACCAAAAAGGACCATTTTCCCCTACCTTTCATAGATCAAGTTTTGGATTCACTTATAGGAAAGTAGTACTTTTATTTTCTAGATGGATTCAACAGCTATAACTAGATCTAAATTGTACCTGAGGACAAAGAGAAGACCACCTTTACCTATCCACATTCATATAGATGCATTAGACCATGCTATAGGAGCTGTCTTGGGACAAAAAGGAGCAATTGAAAATGCTATTTATTTTGTCAACAAAAACCCGCAAGGAGTTGAATTCAACTATACAGTGACAATAAAGAAAATTTTGGCAATAATTTATGCCCTTAACAAATTCAGGCACTACATAATAGGCTATCAAATCTCTGTGCACACAAATAATGCAGCCATTAGGTACTCCATGAATAAACCCTTGATCTAAAGTAGGCTAGCAAGATGGTTATTGTTGATGCAAGAGTTTGACATAACCGTTGTGGATAAACCAGGGAAGGCCAATGTTGTTGCAAACTTTCTTTCAAGGCTAACTACATCAAGTCATTGATGACTCTTTCCCTGATGAACACTTACATTCCATCAGTGTGCATACACCCTGGTATGCTGACATAGCTAATTATTTGGTCACAAGGAGAGTTCCTCCTCATTTCTCTCTAAAAGAGAGAAGGATGATCATTGAAAAATATTTTCCTTTCTCATGGATTGTTGCATGTTTGTTCTACACTAGACCAAACCATCTCATGAGGAGATGTGTGAGGGAAGATAAGACATAATATTTTGCATGCATGTTACAGTGAACCTTGTGGAGGGAATTTTTTAGCCAAGAGGACAACAATGAAGATTTTGAACACATGATATTACTTGCCCACACTCCATAAGGATGCAGGGAAATATACAAGGAAGTGTGATAGATGCCAGAGGATGGGCTAACCAACAAAATATGATGAGATTCCCCTTTACCCCCAGGTAGTAATCACTCCATTTGATAAGTGGGGATTGGATTTTGTAGGACCCATTGATCCTCCATCAAATGGTAAATCCTATATCTTGGTATGCATTGATTATGTAACCAAGTGGGTAGAAGTCAAGGTCATGAAGCATGCAAGAGATAGTAAGGTTGAAAATTTTCTTTATGAGGAAATTTTCACATGGTATGGGTTTCCCAAAGAGATATTGATTGATCAAGGGGCTCAATTCACCTCAACCCTTGTTATAGCATTGGTCATTGAATACAACATAAGGCATAGGAAGTCTACTCCTTATCACCCTCAGGCCAATGGCCAAGTTGAGGTGACTAACAGGGAAATTGAATCCATTCTTACCAAAACAGTGGCTATCCATAGGAAGGATTGGGAAAATGGGCTGCCAGAAGTTGTTTGGGCTTATCAAACCACTTGGAAAACAATCACAGAATTCACTCCTTTTGAGTTGTTGTATGGAAAGATAGCTATGATGCCCATTGGATTTGAGCATAAGACTCTTAGGACTATATTAGACTTGGGGATGGATATCTCTGAGGCACAAAAGGATAGAATTATGCAATTGAATAACTTGGATGAGATGAGGAATGAAGCCTTGCATCACACAGAGGTAGTGTAAAATCAGAGAATAAAGTGGCATGAAAATTTCATAAAGGATAAGAAATTCTAGCCAGGTGACTGGGCACTACTCTACGACTCAAGGTATCAAGATAATGCAGGAAAATTGCAAACAAGGTGGCTAGGACCATATGAGGTTGTTGGTGTCTTCTCCAATGGTGTTGTTCAACTCACTACCATTGACCTTGTCAGATTTAAGTTGCTTGTCAACGGTCATCACCTCAGGTTGTATCACAAGCCAACTTCTAATGAGGAGTTCTTATAGCAATTCACTCAACATGCAACACTTGAACTTCCTATAGTTGAAGGAAGCGGACCTAGTGTCCTTCTGGCTAACTAAGGTGTGTAACTTGTCATAATAAAGACTTCCACTTTTGTGGGCATCCACTTCTTCATTCATTCACCCATCCACCCATTCATCCCCATCTTTCTCTCTCTTCCATCACGCTGCCATAACTTCACTTCATTCCACTCCACTTTCATTAATTTCTCAACTAACCTCTTAAAAGGTGACTAGTACTTCCTCAATATTCTTTGCAACAAATATTCAACTAATTTGGGTACATGTGCATCAATTTGTTACATCTTAATTGTCTTTTAGTACATTCATTTAATTACTGTACATTAATATAGACATTCTCCATAGCATGTAATTATTCCCTACCCCTGTCAAATCATCATTACTACCTCACATGTGAGGACACATGCTCAAATTTAGGTTTGGGGGGAAGTGTGAATACCATGTCCACATGTCTATCCATGTTGGTCCATAATAACAAAGTTTAAATTGAGCCAATTTGAATTTTGAGTGAGGTGACAGCTTGCATGTGTGAGATGACATCAACCGCCACCATTTTTATTGATCATATCCTTCATTTATTACTCCTTTACTGCCTTTATTGCCTCTGTCATAATACTAAGTCACCAAAAAGGTAAAATTTAGACGAAATTGGCATTGGGAATTTAGCAGCGTTGCAGGAAGGAGAAATTTGGCTTTTAGATGAAGATTGTAGGAAGGGAAACCTTACATAGTGATTTTTTAATTACAAACAGCTGAACAATGGGAGGTGGGTTAATTAGAAATGAACCCATGGTTCATGATGTATTACTACAGGATGCACCTTGCCAGGCCAAGTTTAGAAATTGCAGATGGTTAGATTATTTCCTGAAGCTGAATGGTTATAATGAAGATGTTGTGTTGGAATTTTCCCAAATATTTTATGAAGGAAAGGCCACAATAAAAGGGTTGGAGGTAATAGCTATTGAAGAGAGGATTGCAAAATTTACAGGGTTTCCTACCGATGGTGAACATTACCCTGCTACCAGAGATGCCAGGTCAACTAGGGATGAATTTATAGAACCTAGTGACCCTCCATTGAATGTGGACAAGCAAGGTGCGAAGAGAACCTCTCTTCCTAAGCCATGGAAGCAAGTAGTTGTTTACATTATGAAGTACCTTACTTGTGAAGGTCGTCAATCGAACCTACATTCTGTGAACTTAAAAATCTTGAATCATATGAGGCATGGGAGAAGAATGAATGTGCCAAATGTGTTATATCACCTTCTTTCAATCATGGTAGCCGAGACCCAAAAAGGTAGGGATAATTCTATTTTCCACCATTGTCTGATCAAATTATTAGTACAGAAGTCTTTGCATGATGTGTCTAATATAACTTGGGAAGAATTCTTAAATATTGATCAATTTAGACTATAGCATTTATGACCAAGGGTTTTTCCTCCACCTTGTAGGGCTCATAGGAGTGAGTTTTGTTGAGGCCACTCCTAGAACCTCAACTTTTGGTGTAGGCCCTAGTGTAAACCCTCCTGTAGCTGAACAAGCTATAAAGATTAGTTCTTTTGAGATAGAACATTCAGAAAAAGAAAGTTACTCTTTAGATTATGATGATGATGTCCCTCTTGGCATCCTAATTCAAACTAGGGCACAAAAGAAAGAGGTAGATATGAGGAAGGGAAAAGCTAAAAATAAAACGGCAGGAAAAGAAGCATCAAGCTCCAAGAAACAGAAAGCTGACACTATTCTTCCCGTAGTCAAAGAGAAACATGAGAGACCTCCTAAAAAACAAGACCAGTTGGACCAACCATTGGTATGTCTTTGCAGGAAAGCCCTAAGACTAGAGAAACATCATGGGAGGACACAAAAGCCCCAATGGGGTAGGTGAACATTGAGGAAAATGACATTTTTGAGGAGCAAGAAAATATAAGGTTAGTAGAGGTTGGTGCCATTGTAGAATAGATTGAAATTCAAGAGTATGAGGAGAATCAGGAGCTCTTGCAGCAAAAGCAAGAGCAAGAGTCCCTGTAGCAAGAATTGGTTGAACAATCAAAATCCCTGCAGCTGGGGCCACATGAAGAGCAAGCATCAGTGTCAAGAAAAAAATTGGTAGGAATACATAAGCCCTCTGATTTTTCAATGCACATGGTAGCTATGCACTTATGGAATGAGATGCAAAGGAGGGAAGAGGAATGGAAAGAGGAGAAATGTGGGCTAAAAAAGGAAATTAAAAAGAAAGATGAAGAGATTGAAGAGAAAAATACAAAAATTGTTGCTTTAAAGGAAAAGGTGGATAATATAGCAACCTTAGTATCTCAAATATTAGAGTGAAGGACTCCTCCAAGGGTCTATGCTCTGTATTTGAAGGAGAAGAATCTTTCTTTTAAACTAGCAATGATTATTTCAAGTTTGAATCCTTCCATTGAGAATCCTCTTGAATTTTTCCAGGCTTATTAGATTGCTCCTCCTAAAATGAAAAATTTGTTGTGTGAATTCTATTTTCATAATTATTTTGTGTCTAAACATCATGATTGGAATCCATTGTTGTATGTTGAGGATCTCCAATTAAGGGAATTCATGTCCTAGATACAAAATGAAATTAATTGGGGACAACTTTTCAGGACTTATAAGCAAATAGAATCCAACACTCCCCAACCCATTAGGGCTGAATCTAGAAACCCAGGAGACATTTTCAAGGATTGGCACAAAATTCTTTACCGACCAAGCTATAGCAGTAGGATCCTACCTAAGAGAGAAGCAGTTTACAAAGAATATGAGAAGGTATAAAAAACCACAGGGGAATCTATAATGGGATATCTGTCACAGAGGTGGAACAGTCTAACTAATGATTTAAAACAAGTTGAGCCTCACTCCCTATAGAATTATGCTGCAATATGCAAAATATTTGATAGATATATATAGATTGGAAGGTCGAAGGCACAATTTTGGCTTCCATTAACTTTTCAGCCACCTATCCTATTATGGCATGTGCAAAATTTTAGGTACTACCAATATGATATAGCTGCAGAGAGCCAAAGATGGAATAGATTGGACAGCAAGCAAAGGTTCTATTGGGACCCTAATTCATACACTACAAGAACTGATGTAGGACAGCTGACAGTTACAATTTTAGGGCATTGACTAAGCAAAAGAACAACCCTTCCTCTACTGGAGGACCAACAAAGCCTTAGGTTGGGAGGAGTGATGAGTCTAGTTTATGGATCAATTTTGATAGAGTTTATTATCCATTTGTTGTTGTTGTCATAGACTTTGATACTTGGATGTTGAACTTCTTATGATATTTCCTTAAAACCATAGACATTTGGCATAAGCTATTTTTGTAACCTTTAAATGAAATTGACATGCTATATGAACTATCTATGTTAATTTTACATGTGGATTAATGAATGTTACTTTAAGATAGTTACAGATATGCAATTGTTGTACGTACTAATATTGCTATGCAGATATACTTAGAGCCTACAAAATTGAGGAAGATTATGCCTGTTGGTCATTTTCCATAAAGGTCAATGGAGGGAAGACTCTCAATGGAGGGAGATTCCTAGTTTAAATCAAAGAATTGTAACTTCCTTGCAAATGGTCTTAATAGTTTTTTGAGCGAATATAGGAGTTACTTTTGTACTAGATTTGTGTTAAGGAAAACATGCTTACTAAATTCCACGCATGCATAACCTCCTCTCCACTTTTTATGCTTTCCCTAAAGTGGTGTCCTCCTAATCTATTGGAGTTGACTGCCTTGCTAGGTAGTTAGTTAGTAGTTTTTCTTCCTATAAATAAGACTTGAATGCTCCTTCTCAGGAGGTTGATTAATCTGATCATGTACTCGCATTCTTAGTTTTTCAATAATATAGTTATGTTGCCCAATTGTACTCATGATTTCCAATGAATAAAATGAAGTTATAAGTTCATGCATATGAGTTTACATTTGTTTTAAGGGATACTCATCCAAGGGGGCCCACTTGGTGAGCATTCCATTCTTTAGTTTAGTTAGTACTTTATGTTCAACAATTAGTTAAGAATTTGGAAACCATCTATTTCTATAGCCACTAGAATTTCATTCTATGACTGTTCCTATAGCCAAAGAAGACAAAGTATTTTCCTATATGTTTGCTTAGATTTTCATTTCTATCGTGCATTCAGCTTAGTATATTTGTTGGTTGATGTTCAATACTTATGTTATTTATTTCCAAGCAATTTACTTTCAACATTATGTCTTTTCTTAGCTAAAGAATGAATATGGCTACTTTGGATTCCTAGTGTACATACTGTGCTGACCCATTTCAAGTCTACGCCCCTAGGTTGAAAAATTAAATGCACCTTCATAATGATTAAAATATTTATTCATATTAGATGTCCAATTTCTGAATCATATTTGTAAGGGCTTAGTTGTTAAATCATTGTAGGAGGCCAATAGTGAATACTTGCTTTGTGTGTGCAAGGATAGTCTTGAGTAATATAATGGTTGGTGCATATCAGGTTCTTCATACCTTTTGTGTATTAGTATCCTTACTTCAATGGCTTTATTCTCTCACATTACATAACAAGGTTTCTATATGTCAGGTATGAACAAGATTACTCCTATTTGTTTGCAAATTAAAAGTCCATGCAATAGATATAAATCTGCCTTTTTTCTTCATACCCTGGTGCATTGTGTCTATTTGCTACAATAATAAGGATTTATAATCATTAGTTTCTCCTGAAAAAAAACAAAATCATTTTCATCACATTTTCATACATCAATTATCATTTATCATTCATTCAATCTTTATCATAATATATAGATTTTCATCAATTGGATCATACATCATCAATTTATTCTATCTTCTAAATCCCTCTAATCAATTCTTCTAACTAACATCTCTATCTTGCATAATAACATCACTATTACCACATGCATCTTGCAACCACAAACTCATCAATATAGTATATCATATATCATCCATATCATATATCATCCATACATTCTACATATCATGGGAATATTAGAAAATACAAAGAAAAATATAATCACATCTGCATATCATCATAAATAACATCACATCCTACACCATCAATATCAAATCATAAATAACCATCACATCAATGCATCTCATGATCATGATCATCATCGCATATAATAATCATAAATACATCTCATAATGTAAAACATCATAAGGATCATTACACAACATATGCCACATCAAAAATGGTCTCATCTCATATATCATCAAAAATAAAAATGTCATAGTACATCATCATCATAATATGTGTGATACAATTCTTGAATTAAAAATATACATATATGCAATGCCCAATGGCTAATGAATGTATATACATCATATGAATAATGTCTATGAAAGTCTCTACATCATGAAATAATGTACAAATGAGCTCTCAATCCTATGCCTCTCCATCTGGGGGTGGTCTCTCCGAATCGTCATGATCATAGTACCTCTAGCGATGTTGATCATGGCTTAGAGATCTATGTGGATGGAGGATGAGACCGAATGTAGTGGTCTACTAACAAACTGTCCCCCTGACCTACTAGCTCTGCAACTATATCACTACTCCTAGCACCAAATCTAGGTCATCTTTGAGATTGGGGAATGGTCGCCTTGTATAGGATCTTGTAGTATGTCCTCTTCTCCATGAGGAGATCTCTCTCACGCATATACCTATCCATTCTAATGGTGAAAACTTGTGATATCTCAATCTATACTCTCTGACCCTACTCCTAATCCCTCTTAGCTATGGCAACATCCCTCTACCTATGGGCCTGATCTCACTCAACTATAAGAACTACAATCTGTGCATTTGTGACTTGTCTACATGCAATCTCTACATCTCACTCCCCAACCCTTGCATCTCTATCTATGAAGGCCTAATCCCTCTTAGTCATAACTTGTGCTAATCTCGTGATAAGATCACCCTATCCATGATCTAGCAGTGGGGGTGGTTCATGTTGATCTTACCTAACTTGTTGGTCCTAATGACCATCACCTTGTCCATCATGTTGTCCATCATGTTGACCATATTGAGGAACTTGTGCTACCTACTTCTGCTCAACAACCACCCTTAGTCTTTTCCTGGCCTCATGGTTTCCAATTTTGCATCCTCTCCTCCTACAACCAATAGGTCCTACACCTACACCTCTGAGAGGAAGAATTAATCTAAGTGGCCTCTTGTGGGCCCACCATGCATCATAATCCTATGTAGAGCTTGGATCATCTAGGCCTTCCGTCCATCCCCATATAAGTGGTGCCATCTTCTAAGAATTTGTGGTAGTTTCCCTAGATGATGTTGTGGGCCCCCATGCACCACCTCCCTGATCATCCAAGCATATTGTGTATGGTACCCTTGACCTAGAATAATCTTCCTATGGTGGTGAACACTCTCTGGTAAGTATCTCTCAATAATGTGGTCAAAGCACCAAATCAACCATCAGGTTTGTTAGCATTAAGTCAAATTTGCATGGTTGTCATCCCATGCCTCACGACCCAACCAAGATCTCCAAATAAACTATTTCATATCATCAAAAATTTCCCTCTAGTACTGTAGTCTTTCAAGCTACTTATAGTGGATATAATCATGATACTTGTAAGAATATGGATCATCAATATCCCTGCCATCAATATCGAGAGGTTATGTAACCATGATCCTCTCCCATGCCCAAACATGTCAAAGACTGATGCCCATAGAAATGTTGGTTCCTCCTTTGTAACACACTTGGTGCATATCATGATGCAAATGTGCTAGCACGAATGGCCCCCAAGCATACCTAGTCCCCTCTATCATCATACTCTCTATCCAAATCCCCCATCCAAAGGGAAACTGTTGAGAGTGCTTATCAAGCATCAACGGCCCTATGATTAGTCTTGCTAGAATAATGGCCATCTCATGAACCTCCCTGATGTAGGGAATCAAATTAATCTATCCATATATAACAATAAACTATTCCTCTCCAAGCATTTTGGCTATCGTTGTTGCTCCTTGATCTACATTGTACTCCACTAGCTCTCCATAGATAGGGATCCTGAGGATGCACCAAACATCCTATAATATCACCATGCACTCGCTTGTGGGTAAGTGGAAGGTCATTGTCTCAAATCTCCACCTCTCTACTAGGGTGGTCATCATAGCCTTGTGTGTACGAATCTCTGGCATGTAAGCTATGTGGTCTAATCCAACTACTACTAGGAATTGAACCTCAAAGTCATCGATGTAAGCTAATTGATCCAATAACCATAGTCTCCTCTCCCTCACATACAAAAGATGAAGAGTGACCTATAAGCATAAAGCCCACAATGTCAAAATTTTAAAAATGAGATAAAATTTTAAAGTCTACTAGTAAATTCAGAAAATGCGTCAATTTGTACAAATGCATTGGTTTTCGCAAACATGTCAATTTTCAGAAATGTAGGTTTATTTTTTGGAAAACATGTTGCACTATAACAAACATGATAAAGTCCTAAATAAATTCTTACATGTCAACATTTTGCAAATGCATCATTGAAATGTGCCAAACTTTTTCAATCATGTTGCTCTGTAGCAAACACAAGCATCCTAAAAGTGAAAACATAGCTATACCATGACAAGCATGAAAATGCTTAAGGATTTTTGTGTTTGTGACTCCTACCTTTGGCTAACAATTTGAAAAGAAAAATTAATGTGCAAGTAAAGTTAGAGTTATGTGTACCACAACACCTACATTGGTTGGCCTCTAGAACTAATGAATGATCTCTACACGTGTGGTGCTCTTGATAGTTGGGCCATCATGAATGTGCGTTTGAAGGTTGAGGACATGAAAATCTCTCTAAGAATATGAAATCATGAAAGTTGAGAGTGGAAATGAGGAGGATTTGAACGCTAATTGCCTATATAATCCCTCTAAAACTTAGGGTTTTCCTATGACCACTCTTTTGAGGTATCTTTTGAGCATCCCAATTCATCTCGATCATTATTCATGACCCCTAGGGCCTTATTTTTCATCCTCTTCTCATTTGAACTAGTCTTGAACTCTTGTCATGAGCCCAACCCAAAAATTATTTTTTTCTATCCAATCTCCTGAGGGAGCATCCTAACGTCCTATCATCCTTCAAACACCTGCTAAGGCATAGTGTGGCATTAAATTTTTTTATTTAAGTAGCACAAGTCTTTGAAACAATGTAACAAGTGCATTCTGTCAAAGAGGGGCAAAATGTAGACATGTAAAATTGCTTGACTCGATCACACGTCATTAATCCTATATTTTCGTCATATTCATCCTCAATCACCGTATTCACATCATTTTCATCATTTTCATCACTAATTATTAGTTTAACATCATTTTCACCTTATTTCCTCTATTAATTAAGTGATTTTGAATTATTTAATTAATTCATCCTATTTCATTAATTTTCCTCTAATCTCCCCTAATTGGATAATTTTAATTATTTAATTACCCATAAATCTAATTTTCTTCTAATGTCTTATGATTAAATAATCTTGAATTATTTGATTATCTAATTCCCATCCCATTCATTTGAAATATTCTTTATTAATAAAGAATATCCTAATCCTCCATAATTAAATAATCTTGAATTATTTAATTGTCATAATTTCCTTCTTAAAGGCATATTCCCAAGGAATATTCTTTTTCAAAATATCTCATTCCTCTCATTCATTCTTATGCCTCCATTTCTTGATCTAATCTCATCCCTCCATTTCAAATATTCTCAATCAATTTTCCTAAAATTGTGGAGATATTTGAGTTCAAATTGACCTTGATCCTTCATCTTCTTTCATTCACTCAAATTCATGGGTCTTAAGGTGTAGTCTCAAACATTATTTGTGGGTCTTGAGGATTAATCTACACCATTGATTCAAACATGAAACTCTATAAAATAATAATTCCTCCTTCATTATTACATTACCTAGATCGTTTGAGAGCATTTGAGCACTTGAGCAACATCATATTCATGAGAATTTGAGAAATTATCTTTATCTAGGTCATCAATCTTCATGCTTTTGCAACCATGGGAGCTTCATGATCAAGTAATCCAACATCCTAGCACCATGAAATGGAAGGCAAGGTTTGCACATAGGTTGATTTCATATTTTGATTGTTTTTCATTGTTTATCTTGATTTCTAACCCATGTATGCATTCATTTTCATTTTGTAAGTTGGATAATTTGATCTTCCATTGTTTTGGGTATTCTTGATTGCTAACCCTTGTTTTGATATCAATTCCATTTTCCACTTCACAAATATCAACACAATCTATCACTGAAAAAGCATTTGAGACTACAAATTTTAGCAAATAAGAGGAAAACACAAATTACACATTTGCATATGATGAAAACAATCATGAAAAGCCACCTTCTTCAAAATAAATGGAAGCACTTTATGGAAGACCATATTAAGTTTTGAAACAATGTGGGTATAATGGAAAATGATATGGTGTAAAAGAATAAGGTATACATGTCCCCATAGATCCTAGCACACAAGAAATAACAAGAGGTCTTGGCTATTGTTCTTCAAAAACATAAAAAAGAGCTTCACTTAATCATGAAAAATAGTTTTAGTTGCTACTCCTTGCCATGTTGTACTTGTAGTGTCATAACATACTCACTACCATGCATGGGGGTATAAATGTAGATTTATGTAATCATCTTTTCTCTTGCACAGAGAAGCATATCATCATCCAGTTTGGGCTCATCTTTGTCCCTACACTTAGGGGGGCAAAGGGTGAGGTAGCCTTGTGTTAGGTGCATTCCTTCTTGGGATCCCTTTGTATCTCCTTAAAACATTAGTGTATCAAGTACACTAACATTTAAGGGGGGGGCATATAGTCCCCCACTTATTGTTTGCATAAGAAGTGGTCACTTCTTAGTAATGATAGCATACATCTCCTAGGAACTGTGACCTTGTCAATCAGAGTGGAATTCTTCATCTATGTGAGTATCCCTTTCATGTTGATATTTGGCTTGATGTCCTCTAAGAGTGTGACTTCTCTTGGTATATGATGCTCCCCTTGGTGGTAATGCTCTAGGTAGTGTTCCCTAAGGCATGAATTTCTTTCTCCATGACTTGTCCTCTCTTGGTGATGATGTCATGTGTGATATTCCCTAAGGTGGTAACTCTCATGTATTGAGAAAATCCCATTTTGTTTTTGTGAATCATCTCTTATAGTGGTGTTTTTATAACACCCCTCAAGATTTAACCTTATCATATTATCGTGTATGCAACCCCTAAGGTGAGTTGTATTCATCCCCCTTGACGTTAAACTTTATGTATCCCCTGAGGTGAGTTTTGATTTCTTTCTCCACTTTGTTCATGGAAGTTGAACTTAGTGTGGCATTGACATAGAATTTTGACAATTTTTTAGCACCTTATCAGAGTTATCGAGTATAACTCTTGGTATGGTTGTCATGGGTATATACCTAGTGAAAGATGGTCCTCACTAGACCTAGTGTGTTTCTCATTTTGCTACCTTGTCTTGGGGGCTCACCTAGTGAAAAGTAGTCCTTAATAGCTTGTGTGCCTTCTAGTTTGTGATTCACCTACCAAATATTGGGCTTTGCTATGGTTTGAGTCATGAACACTTTTTAACATGGCCACCTATCATAACACACCTTGCTTGCCAGTGGACCCATGTGTTTCATGAGTGATGTGGCATAACACAACTTGCTAGTCCTCATATGAGCTAACATATATTTGATGGATGATGTTTGGTATTTGAGACAATTTAAGAGTAAGGTCTCTTTTCCTTACCAACTTGAACCTTTTAGTACTAACCTTGTATTTTATTGTGTGTCTTCTTCATGTTTACATCATGTTCACATCGTGTTTATTTTCATTTCATCATCATCTTTATGTTCCATCATGTATGATTTTTTTTTCTGAAATTGTATGTTTGATGTTATCTTGTTGCATATCATACATGTGTGCGTGTTCCTTTGTGCTCATGTTTGTTTGTCATGGGATCCTTGATCTTGGGGGCTTGAGCACTCTCACCCTAGATCCTTTTGTTGGGAATCGATGTCTCAACCTTCTATCTTATTTTTTAGGATTTCTTATTTTATAGGAGTATTTTTTGTGCTAAGAAATGAAAAATTAAGCATCTCCTACTTTTTAGGAATAGGTACCCGCTTGGAAGTTTCCTATTTTGTAGGGGGTATATTGACTAGTCAACCCGTGTCATGGAAGCATGCCACTTATCACTTGGGCACTCATTCTAGGAAAATAATTTTTAAAATTCCTAGGAGGAGCACTTGGATGCCAAGTTTCAATGTGTGGTGAGTTTCAAGACCTATGGTTAGGATATTCCTTTGTATGAGCATGAAAATCAAGGAAGGGTGACACTTATCATCACAAAGGAACTTTGAGTAAAGAATATTGTGAGAATGCTCAGGAAAGTGTACCATGATTCCATGTGGCATTAGTTGACCTTATTGACCAAAGATCGAAAGGGAAATATGCTTTGTGAAGTTTGGGTTATCACTCAAAGTGAGTAGGAGTCTTGGTTGAGTTCTAAATTGGAATTTCACTTGATTTTCTCATGGTGGATGCCTAGCTTTATTGTTGCATGATTTATGGTGTTTCTTATCTTGCATGTGGTTGCATGTTTGTGCATGTTAGTGTATTATTGGTAGGATTCTTTAGTGGATAGTTGAGACCAATGCATATTCTTTGTTACGGTTTGCATGCATGCACAAACTATGGAGATGACACATGGTAACCGTAGGCACCCATATTGGAGGTGTATAAAATGTTTAATGACTTAGTCATTTTTACATGTGAGAGGGTTAAGTTTTTTGCAAGGGTTATGCTATCATATTTTCTCTGGAAGAGAAAAATGTAATCTTCAATGTAAATTGGAGATGCAATCTCCATGATAAGGCTATGATATTGTATTTGTATTGTAACTAGTTTTGTTGCTGATAATACAATGGTTCTATAATTTGGAGTGGGGTTTTTTTTACTTGAAAGGGTTTTCCCCATGTATATTTGTGTTCTACTTCTTCTATCTATTCTTCTTCTCTTTAATTGTTAATTAACATGTAGTTATGTTGTTGAAATTTTAATGGATCTAAATAACTATGTTTCATTCCTCTAAGGATTAATGGGTGAAATTATAATTGTGTCCATTTTCACTACAAGACATAGTTTTATGTACTTGCATAAGAGAAAACAAAAGATACTAAATGTGTATATGGGTTCTTAGATGTTATTCTAAGATCGATATTCCCTTTGAATTGGTATCAAAGCTCGGTTCAATATGTGCATGTGTATCTATGCAAGTTGCATGCACTTGCATGTGTGTTGCATGTTACTTGCATGTGCTTGCATGTGAAGATTCATGGTCTTTAAAATTTTGGGTATTTCTTCTATTGTGATTCCTTAGCCTAGTAAGCTTGAAAGAATCTGAGCTAAAGGAATAAGCTGATATTTAATCCTTGTTTGAGTGGAGGATTTGTAGTTGATATTATTTTTAGGATACAATAGGCAATGTGAAGGATAGAGAAGATGGAGTTTTGGAGTCGATCAAGAAATTGATCTAGAGCTCTTATTTGACAACCGAATAACCCTTTTGCATGGTGGTTATTTTTCATCTTGTGGTTGTGTAACAAAGTTTTCATATTGTGTGTATTAGATAGGCCCCATGTTGATATGGAGATGATTATTTTGTTGTGACTATGGTTTGATGTGCTTATGTCACATGCTTGTTTGTAGCCCCTAGCATTGGAAGGCATTGTTTCAATAACCTTGAATGCATGTAGACTATGGAGTTGATCATTTGATGATTTGGAAGCTTATGGAATAGCCTATATCTCTCTTAGATGCATGTGCATGATGGTGGTGGAGTTGGCCTACAAATGGGCTTGGATTTCCTAAACCACTACCTTCTTGATGGATGCTTGTACTTGCATGGCTTGGATTCATGTTTCCTAGATCTAAGGGTTTTATAGATTTTCTGTTAAATATCTATGGTGATAGATTTTCATGAAAATCCATTGCTTTGGATTGACTGCTATATTTTCTTTCTAACCTTTGGGTCTGCCAAATGTGAAGTGGATGTGGATTTGCATGTGTGCTGAAAAACATAGTCCTTTTGTAGTTTTTGCATGGTCAAAGAAAAACTTGTAGTTTTTTAAACCTACTGAAACCTATTTTTTTGATCATGGATGATTTTGGATGTAAGATAGTTGCAACTTTGCATGCATGCTTTGTGATGGTTTGAGGAGATTTCAAATCTTCTTTGTATGGAGATGTCGGTATGTGATTAGTCATTCAACATTTTTGTGGTGAATGCTTGGAAGGTTCCTAGACTATGGTGCTCATGTTGTGGCTTTGTTTAGAAAATCAAATCTATTGTTGATCTGGTGTTTGAGTCTTGAAAAGCTACATGATATCTTCTTTGATATCTCAATTTGTTGCTTACTATTGTGATGATGGGTTTGCATGTGTAGAGGATTGGGACTGGATGCTTAGGGACTCTAGGTCATAGGAGAGTCTAGAACAATAGGCTGCCCTAATCTACCTCAAGATAGATGACTGAATTAGAGAGGTTTAAGGTTTCAAGGGCTGAAAAGGAAGGACAGCTGGTATGTCACTTTCCTTCTACTAACATAGATGTTTCAAGGGATTAGGAGATCTAGTTTTTTAGGGTTCAGACTATAACTCAGACAGCCCACTACCAGAGGACTACATTGTGGATCATGGACTCTAGTGTAGCACGTTGGGGTCTTAGGGATGTTTTGGTGTCTATACGGATAAATAGTGTAAAGTATAGAACAAAACACCAAAAAACCTACTAACTTCCTAATTAAAACAAAAATATGCTACGACAAAGATAGAAAATGCAAAAATAATAGAGATAACAAGAAGAATACTTTAAAAATACTAAGCTAGAATTTGATGAGAGAAAGGTGGTAAAAATGTACCTTCAAACCCGTGAGTTAAGGCCTGTAGGAGCTTCACTTGACAAACAACCTACACACAAGAATGAGAAATTGTTGGGGCTATGTTTAGAGGACTACCTCAGTCAATCCCCTGCTTTGGTGTTTCCACCTCCACGGACAACCAAATAGCAATGGTAGTGGAAAGATGATAAATAAGCTATAGGAATGGAAGTACCAAGAAATACACAAACAACAATATGCTACTACGTAAGTAGATTATGAAAAAAGTGAATGGAAATGAATGGATATCGCCTTCCCAACCACATGCTCTCAAGGAAAATGGAGGAATATGTGAGCTTGCGAGCTCTCCAAAGCCAACATTTCCGCAACAACGAAGAGGACAAGCCAACAAAGCAACAATTTGCAGCTACAATAAAGGTGGTGAAACGTGAAGGAGTTGAAATTGAGTGCATTTTGATCAAGAAGTTGTCAAGAGGTGTGTAGAATATTGAAGAAGATGGATTGAATGGAAGAATCAGCAATTTGAATGAAAGGAGGAAAAAAACCATTTTGAAGTCGATCAATAGAGAAAAAAACTGTACACTTCACGTCTAATGGAGGAGTGTAATGCATCTATGGATTACAAAGGTAGTAATCCTGTTAGGATAGAAGTGCACCGTGCGAACATCCATGCATCGTGCTAGTGTCCCCAATAAAAATTTCCCCATTGACACACAAATAAATTGTCAAGTGGATGGAAAATGGAAGCAGATGTGGAAAATGCATCATCAGGAACACATTTTCTAAGGTAAGGGGTGTGTAAATGGGGAATTTGTAAGGGGTGAAAATTCATGCCATTACAAAATGTAACATTGATTGGATCTAGGAGTTATGAAGTCATGTGGGTAGGCCACCCTTTTGGTTGCAATGGGAGAACTCAAATGTGGATTGTCTATACCATGAGGTTGTTTCAGTGTGTTTGTAGATTGTATTAGTTGACCTTGTTTGTGGTCATTTATGCACTAGTTTGGTGCTTTGGGATGAGATGATGGATGGTGTTGAGTACTTGGATAGTCAATTGTGGGGACCTGTAGCAAGTTCTATCTCAATGTCATGAAAATCTTGGATACAATGTTTTGTGTGAGCTATTGTGATAGTGATGGTGTATCTCCTTGCCTTGGAGATCTTGGTGCCACTTGATATTATTGTCAGATGGAAATGTGGATGTGTGGACCTAGAGGATTTTTAGATTAGCAGATGGTTAATTCATGATGTTTGGAGAGCTTAGTATCTCTTGGTGATGGATGATCTTCTTTGGTGTTTTGGATGTTTCTAAGAGGAGCTCTTAGGTTATATTGATATAGAAGGGTTCTTTTGCATTTGCATGGGAACTATTTAGATATGGTTCATCTTCATGATTTTAGAAGTTGTATAACATCTTGGAGCCATGGAGGACTCTTGTGGTCTTTGGTTTGAGGTTTTGGTGATGCTTGATAGGTAATGTTGGTTTAGAGTATGGTGCTAATATGTCATGATATACTCTTGATTCTATATTAGAGTGTTGACATGATACATTTCTCTTGAGACCATGTTGTGTTCACATGGATCATGTGATATCCTAAGGGTGATTTTCATATCACAATGTCATGATAGGCTCCTTTTTCTATTTTAGATGATTGGAGCTTTGATAGTGGTCTAGAGAGGGCATTGGTCATGTGCTTGATAGCTTCATGAGAATGCTTTGATGTATTTAGAGTTTAGCATGGGTTGATATTTTGCTAGTACTCATGGATACATGGAGGCTTAGGTGAGGCTTGTTGTTCTCCTATGATGGGAGATATGTGTTGAGATGGGTACTCTTGATGAGATTTTAGCTGGAAGTTTGAGGAGCCTACACCTTGGTAGAACGTGAGTTCAACATAGACCTGTGAGGAGATTGCTCGTGGATGAGTCATGATGACTTGGATATCTTGGAGGATCATTATCATTCTCCATTCTTGATCTACTCAATAGTTTGTTACTTACGATGAATAGCCCATTGTTCCTTTCAGGTGTTTTCCTTATCTTTCATAGATATGGATCTTGAGCTATGGTTAGATGGCTCTAGAGGATTCAGTTTGAGAAATGTTTAGCATGGTTATTCCTTGAGAACATGAGTTGAAATTTGTGATGTCATTTATGAGGAGTTGAGGATATGGTAGTGGGATGATTTCCTAAAATGTGAAATGGAGTAGTTTAATCTTCTTGGTTTGATAATATTACATCCATGTGGCTACATAATAAATATGTTGTGTTCTATCTCTTGAGATTGAACGGTTTTGGGTGTTGTCATGGCTTTTATCTTGGGGTTGTGGAGGAGATTATACTTGGCTCAACCAACATTTAGAGGTGTATGTATAAGGGCATGCTACATGTTTATGGTATGTTTTCTATCTCTTTGGTCTTGTTGTTCTTCTTATATGTTCAAATTCACATAACTTTGGATGTGAGATTTTGGGTGGAGCTATGGTGACCACTAGTTGGATGTGAGATTTTGGGTGGAGCTATGGTGACATGGAGGTTCCTTTATCTCTTTCTTTTGTCGGATGTGGAGAACTTGGGAGAGTTGTGGAGACTTTCTTAGAGATATGTTTCTTGCAGCAGTGGTGTTATAGGACTTGCATTACCCATGTAGTGGGAGTTCCTAGAGGTATTTGTCTTCATCGATTGTTTGACACTTGGAGCTTGTGATTGTGTTTTAAGGGTTGGATATGTTGTTGGAATGAGTTTATTGATGTTAGATACCTTCAAGGTATGGTTGACTAGATGGATTAACATTTATTGTGGGTGTTATTTTGGTCATGTGGATTTATCAGTTGGATGTGAGCAGCCAATTTTTGGTTGTTCTAGCTAGTGTTTTATCTTGTTCTCTAGAGGATTCTTCAGCTTCTAGGTTGTGTTCTTGTTAAAGGTTTCTACTTTTTTTATGCTTTTGTATAGATTGAGATCACAATGGAGTTGTGGTACCTAGTATCCTATAGACTTTTCTATTAGTTGGATTTGATGCTTGTGTTTTTTGGACTAGTGCATATACACCTTGTCTTGTTCTTTTTCTTCCATGGGTGGAAGATTGGAGGATGATAGGTATTTTTTCCTAATATGGTGGAAATCTTGGATGTCAATGCAAATATCTTGTTGAAGCATGAGAGCATAGTTGTAGATTCATGCGGTTGCATGTATGGCTAGAGATGATGTTTTTCCTCAATTTAACACTTAGTAGTTTGTTCCTGTTGGATCCATGGACTCTTGAAGGTCTTCAACAAGTGGGAGAATGTTGGGAATTGGTGTCTCAAAATTTTGTCCTATTTTATAGGAGTATTTTCTATGTCAAGAAATGAAAAATTAAGCATCTCCTATTTTTTAGGAAGTGTGACCCACTTAGAAGTTTCCTATTTTTTAGGAAGTGTGACCCACTTAGAAGTTTCCTATTTTGTAGGGGGTATGTTGACTGGTCAACCTATGTCATGGGAGACTTCCACTTGTCACTTGGGCACTCATTCTGGGAATTGGAATTTGCAAAATTCCTAGAAGGAGCATTTAGATGCCAAGTGTCAATGTGTGGTGAGTTTCGAAACCTGTGGTTAGCATATTCCTTTGTATGAGCACAGAGAGAAAGGAAGGGTGACACTTGTCATCATGAGGGAAATTTGAGAAAATAATATTATGAGAACCCTCAAGAAAGTGTGTCATGATTCCATGTGCCATTAGTTGACCTTGTTAACCAAAGCTTGAAAGGGAAAGATCCTTTGTGAAGACTTGAGTTATCACTTAGAGTGACTAGGAATCTTGGTTGAGTTCTAAATTGGTATTTGATTTGATTTTATCATGGTGGATTCCTAGCTTTATTGTTGCATTATTTATGGTGTTTCTTATCTTGCATGTGGTTGCATGCGATTGCATATTGATTGCATGTTCAAGCATGTTAGTGTATGATTGGCACGATGCTTTAGTGGACAGTTGAGACCAATGGATGTTCTTCATTATATTTTTCATGCATGCAGACCATGGAGATGACATATGGCCACCTTAGGTGCCCATATTGGAGATGTATAAAAATTTTAATGACAGTCATTTATACATGTGAGAGAGTTGAGTTTTTTGCACGGGTTATGCTGCCATATTTTCTCTAGAAGAGCAAGATTTAATCTTCAATATAAATTGGAGATTAATCTCCATGATAAGGCTATGAGCATGTAATTGTATCGTAAATAATTTTTTACTGATAATACAATGGTTTTATGCTTTGGAGTGGGGATTTTTACCCAAAAGGGTTTTCCCCGCATATATCTATGTTCTACTTCTTCTGTCTATTCTTCTACTCTTTAATTGTTAATTAACATTCCATTATGCTACTAAAATTTTAATGGATGTGAATAACTACATTTATTTCATCTAAGGAATAATGGGTGAAATTAAAATTGTGTCCATTTCTGCCATAAGACATAGTTGTATGTACTTATATCGGAGAAAACAAAAGATATTGAATGTGCATACAGGTTCTCAGATGTTATTCTAGGATCGATATTTCTCTTCACCTCTACCATCCTATCTCTTCAATATTTGGACAATTGGACCACTCTTGATATATATTTGTCTAATTTAGTGTGAGTCTAAGTGTAAGTTCATACTCTCACTAAAGTGGGGGCTTAATGCAGTGTCAAAAATTATCACCTTTAACAATTCACACTATTTTTTGCTCCCCCTAAATTATTAAGCCTAATTGACCCCATAATTTCCTAAAATTATGTATTCCAGAGCCTATTTGTACCACTTATCAATAAATTGCAAGCATTGAATAAATGCATCCAATTCATATGTTGCCCTGATACTTAATTTCCTAGAAATTATGGCTAGGACCCATATGCCCTTGAGTGTGTGGGTCCCCCTTCTTAGCTAGGACCTAATTTAGGGCATGTTGATGTTGACATTTCAACACTCAAATTTCAAATTTCAAGTATCGACTTTTAGTATCTAATTTTTGAGAAATTGAATTAAATGCCTATAAATTCCTAGTCTTTTCACCATTTGAAACTAGAAGGGAAATTATCAAGAAATTATTATTTTCAAGAGCAAGTCAAGAGCAACATTTCAGTGATTTATTGCAATAATTCAAGATCCAAGCATCATGTCAAAGTGTATGTGAGTTCATGTTATCATTTTATCATTGTTTTGTGAAGGCTAACCCCTTTCATAGGTCTCCAAAGTAATTCAAGCAATCAAGTAAGCAAGGTAAAGTCCTTGAAGTGATGTGCATGACTTCAGTCCTTCAAGGAAGCCATTGAAGGGTGGTGAGTTGCAGCATTTTGTGATTTCATCGTTCCTTCCTTTCAATTATCTATTTACCATTGACATTTGCCATTGTGGAAGTGGAAACACTTGCATGGGATTTGACTGAGGAAAGCCCTTAAATGGCCCAACATTTCCCTCTCTTTGAATGTGTGGGTTATAGGTTTGAAGAAGATTGAAGAAATGTTGTTCATTATTGCATTCTAAGCCCTAAATCTTGTCACGCCATGAAAAATCACGTATAGAATTATCCAAAAGAATTTCAAAAACTTTATGAATGGAAATTAGAAGATCATATATGTCCTTAGAGGACCCCAAAAGCAAAGCAGGACACCTTATTAGAGACCCATACACACCTAGGAATCCTAGTCCTCCTATTGAGCTCAAAACCAACTTTTCAAGAGAGGTACACATTCTCTTGCACTTTCCAAATCTACCTAATTTTTTTTTGTTTCAGTTTGTTATTTGTCATGATCTTGCATTTTTCATATTAGAGAATATAGTTTAATTAGGGTAATCATAACAAATCATTTTCAGCCCATTTATAAGGCCCTAAGTATGTAGATCTAGGTCTAATTAACTCACCTTCATGGTTGAAAGTCAATCTATTCACCTTGTTGATTTGCATTCTAATGTACCTTTGAAAAGAGACCAAAAAGTAACCCTAGGTTTATACCTAGACTTAGGGTCCTCTTTTTCATACATTACATTAATGAGTAATTAAACATTGATAATAATTAAATTATAATGTAATGATAATAATTTAAAATTATTCTATGCTAATTTAATTTGATAAAAAATAGTTAATTTAGCTTAGATTATAATCTTTTCTTTATATGGTTAATAAATTAATAAAAATTTGATTCAAGTATCACAAAATTTAAAGATAAAATATTTATACCATATCAAATTATATATATATATATATAGAGAGAGAGAGAGAGAGAAAGAGAGAGAATAATTTAAAATTCTTTTGATTTTTAATATTTTTCATTAAGCTCATGTTGTTGGAAGAAAATGACAAGCTATGGAATTTGGCATGAAGTGGAAGATAATCTCACCATTTTTAGTGGCATAATAAGCATTTCTTTGAATGTAAGATGTGTATGAAAGCATCTTGGACTATAGGTAAGAATTTTATTTATTAGTGAGCTATTTTTACCCCTTTATGAAGTTGGATGATCTAGCTCATTTAAAAAGTCAATATTTTTTATGATTCAACTATTATTTGAATTTTTTAATATATTTTAATTAGAGGAAGATCAAGAAACTTGGCATATTATTCTATGACAAATCTAGGAGTTACATATGACAATTTTATGAAATATTCTATGACAAATTTTATGACAAGGAATAATTTTATTTGAGGTATATTTTATGACAATGAGGGGGTTGCATATGACAACAATTAATTAAATATTATTAGGGAATATATTTAAAATTAAAAATTATATTTCAATTGGTTAAAATATTTTTATAGTCTTAAATTTATAAATTGAGGAGAAAAAAGAATTTGGTATGTTTTGGATTTTATTTGTAATTTTTGCAAGAATTCTTTTTGAAGAAAAAGCTGGAGTCAAATCAAGATTTTCTAAGAAAACAAGAGGAAGAGTTAAGAAAAAATAAAAAAGTTTTGAAGATCTTCAACAAGGAAATTTAATTCCAAATTCAAAGGTAGTAACTTTTGTACTGTAGAAAATTGCCACCCTTAATAATTTCACACTATGTTTTGGCCCCCCTAAATTATTGAGACTAATTGACACCCTAATTTCTTAAAATTATGCATTTTGGGAGCCCATTTGTATCATTTTTCAATTAATTGCAAGCATTGAATAAATGCATCCAACTCATGTGCTATTCTTGACATGCAATGTCCTAGAAATTTGGGCCAAGACCCATACACCCTTGGGTGTATGGGTCCCCCTTCTTAGCCAGGACCCATTTTTGGGCATGTTGTTGACGGTATTTTAACATTCAAATTTCAAATTTCAAGTGTAGGATTTTAGAATCTATTTTTTGGGAAATTAGAATAAATGCCTATAAATACCTAGTATTTTCACCATTTGAAACTAGAACTACAATTGAGGAGAAAATAATATTTTCAAGACTAAGTCAAGAGAATCCTTTAATATTACTATTGCAGCAATTCAAGATCCAAGCATCATTTCAAAGTGTATGTGAATTCATGTGTTCATGTTATCATGGTTTTATGAAGGCCAACACTTTTTGCAGGTCTCCAAAGCATTCAAGAATTCAAGCAAGCAAGATCCAAATCCTTGAGGTGATGTGCATGAATTTAGTACTTCAAAAAAGCCATTGAAGGGTGGTGAGCTGCAACATTTTGTTGAGTCATCATTCCTTTCTTTCCGTTATCATTCATCCATCAACATTTGCCATTGTGGAAGTGGAAACACTTACATGGGGTTTGACTGAGGAAAGCCACTAAAATGGCCCAACATTTCCTCTCTTTGTGAATGTGAAAATCTCAAGTTAAAGAGGATTGAAGGAAGTGTGAAGACCATTTTTCCATTATTTCATTTGTTGTATACATTTTTTCAAGTCACAAAAACTCACTTATAGTATTATCCTATAGCATTCTGAAAATTTTACAAGTGGAAACATAAGTCTAAGATTTGTCACTAGATGACCCCAAAAGTTGAGTAGGACACCCTATCAGGGACTTGGATGCCCTTGGACAACTATTTCCTTCTACAGTGGTTGAAACAAGAATTTTTGGGTTAGTACACATCACTCTACACTTTTTGGATCCACCTGCAAATTATGGTTTCAGTTTGTTAGTTGTCGGGATCTTGTAATTTACATATTAGGGCACACTGTATAATTAGGTTAATTACTCCAAATCAATTCTAATTCATTCTCATCCTCAATTAGATGTAGATCCATGATTGGATCACCTTCATGGTTGTAATTCAATCTAATTACCTTGTTGATCTACATCTTAATGTAACTTGGAAAAAGGCCCCTTGCATCCTAGGTTCTTTGCATTTAGGTCCTAGGATCCCTTTTTTATATTAAATTTTGGTGAATCCAACATCTTACATCATAAACTTTCTAAAATTGGAAGTCCTTCAAACCTTAGATCTATATTTTGAATTGCATTGTTTGCATTTCTCATTTAGGGTTTCATTTCTGCATCATAAAAGCATAATAAAAGACAAAAAAAAATGTATTTACATTGTATCATAAGTTCCATTAGGGTTTGTTTCAGTCATATTTAGATCTGATTTATATTCATTAGATGGTTAATGTTTCAAATTGTTCATTGCATTTAAATTGCATCTTTCATTTAAGCCCAAAAAGTGAAAAAATTGCATTGTTTTGTTTTAAGTTTTCATCAAATCATCATTTTTAGAATTTTACATCTTAGACTTAGTCAAATATTGTATGATTAAGATCTAGAAATTGCATTCAAAATTTTCCTTTATTTTTACATATTTTCATTTGAATCACTTTGTTTTAAATTGACCAAAAACTGGAAAAACAATCACTGAAAAACTTGTTTGCAAACATAAATAGCAATATTGAATAGAAACATAAAAAATATTTTTTTAGTTTTCTAAACCCCTGTCAAGGACTTAGATGCTCTTGGGCATCCCTGTCCTATTAGGGGTGTCTCAAGAAAAAATTTCACAAATTTTGTCTCTACATTATTAGTCTTTTTCTACTTGCAATTGTTTGATTTGAAATTCTAAAACAATGTTATTGTTGGTGTAAGAAATGTGTCATTTTTCTTGATTTGTTACAAAATTTGGAAAAACATTATTGATTTTCAATACTTAAATTTTCAGATTTGAAGAAAAAATATTTGCATTTTTTGAATCATTGCATAATTTGGATAAATTAGTTTTCATTTTTGCACAAATTCAAAACCTTAGGTTGTTATAACACATTGTAAAATCCATAAGGAAAATAGAGACATGTTTCCTTTTCAAGTATATGGTTTTCCTAGGGTGTCACATGGCTTGAATGATTGTAATCTCTCCACCTATGGGCATATTCTAAGGAAGAAAAATGAAATTATTGATAAGCATGTTAGTCATTCTCCCAAAATCTCTCCTAATTATGAGAGTACTTTGGCACAAGAGAATGAAATCATTGACACATTTCTTAATATACTTGTAATTAGGGTTATGAATCAAGATTAGTGATAATAAAGCATTAAACAATAATCCTAACAATCCTAATCAAGTAATAAAGAACAAAGGAAGATTAAAGCATAAAACAGTAAAACAATATTATCAAAGCTTCAAGCCTCCATTGATTGACCTCTATTACCCTTCTCCATTTTTCTTTAATTAATCAATGCCCTCATATTCGTGTGAAAATGTAGCCTAAATGACAAGAAAAATATTGAAGTATTGTTGTCTCAATAGTATTTACTTGCATAAACTAGATATATCAAAATGACCATGAAAGGCATCTTTTATAGAAGAGCTAGATTTGAAAGGACAACCGAGATTGAAAAGGATTAATCAAAGGTTGAGATTGATTGTGACAAGTGAGGATAAGAATGAGACTAAGAGAGGAACTAAGAAAATCATTTAGTTCGAATGGGCAAGTGAATAATTAAATAATGGAAACATTATTTAATTATAGAGGCAAAAAGGAAAATTGATTTTTTAAAATTAAATAACAATTTAATTCAAAAAGGTGGGAGAAAAAGGCAAGTCATTAACTAAATAAAATTTAATTAATTTATGGTAGAAAAGCTAAATGAATAATTAAATAATTAAAATAATTATTTAATTATAGAAGAAGAGGGGAAAAGCTGACTTTAAAAATTAAAAAAAATTGGAAACAATTATCTCATTAAAAAGTGGAGGAAAAAGACAAGTTACTAAATAGTTAAAATAATTATTTAATAGTGGAGGGAATAGCTATTTTTTTAAATAAGATAATTGGAAACAATTATCTCATTAAAAAGCCGAGGAAAAAGACAAATTAGTTTATTAAATAAATAAAATTTATTTAAATTATGGAAGAAGAGGATAATAAATAATTAAATAATTGAAATAATTATTTAATTGTAGTAGAAAGTGATAAATAATTAAATAAATAGAAATTTATTTAATTAATCAAAAGAAGAAATAGAAATATAAAATGAATTAATTAAATAATTCAAGTTATTTAATTAATAAAAGATTTTATGACTTTGGACAATAATTAAATAATTAAAATTATTTAATTATCAAGGATGAAAGGGGATTTAATAAAGTTGTAGGCTTGGGACAATTTTTAGTATCTACAATACCTTTTCCTAATATTCATTCATCTACCAATATCTCTCTCACTTGTGAGAATGCTTTGGTGCAAGAGGATGCAATCATAGACAATCATGACAATCATAGTTCTTCTCTCGATACCTCTCCTACTTGTGATGAAGGTACCTTAGTGTTAGAAGATCCAATCATTGATCGTCATGAGAATCTTGTTTGTTTCTCTCCCCTTACCTCCTACTTGGGAAGATATTTTTGGGCAAGAGGACAAAATCATTGATACATTTCTTTTGAAAGATAGTAAGAGAGCTTGCTTACATGAAGATGATAAGGTCACCTTAGACCTCCCCTCATTAGAAAATCATCAACAAGAGATCAAATCCGTTGAGGTTATGAACACACAAGTAACTATTAGGTCTCCTTTGATTATTGGACCTCCTAAAACTCCTTTTGAACCTCCTAAAATTCTTGTAGTTATTGGACCTCCTAAGTCACCTCTCATTATAGGACCTCCTAAACCTCCAAGTGCTATCTTAAACTTTGCAAGACAACTTACTAGTAATCATGTGTTGCAGTAACCAAGTTATCACACTATTGCTCATACATATAACACTAGAAATAATAAATAACCAAGATATACGCAAACCATTCTTGCATTGATACCGCTTCCACAACCTATTTTGCCTAGTGCCCCTCATTTACCTCAACATAGTGGAAAGGAGTATGATATTATGGAGCAACTTCATAATACTCTTGCTAAGATTTCATTGTGGGACCTATTTCAAACATCATAAACTTACTATGGAATGCTTCAAAGTTCCTTCCAACAATTTTTGGTCCCTCTTAGTGTGCAACCCAATGTTGGGAATAGGATGTCATTTAATTGCAATCCTAAACATATTTCATGTATCTCATAAGTCCTTGGAAAGTGTTCCCCAACACTAGGATTAGAAAGAGATTAAATTTGAATGAAATGAACATGTAAATTGACATTCGTGATTATTCCTAAATGATAGGAACATGTGGGGACATCCAAGAAGAGCTCCTACAAGATAGGAGCACATGGGGTGCCCACATGGAAGGTGGAACCCACCTTGCTTCAGTTAATTGTTTGGAAGATTGATAACACTTCAATAATGCATGTTTTGATCCTACAAATTAGGGATTGATATTTACATGAGTGGAGTGGCACTATTAGTTTAGTATCAATTCAATTCAGTTCAATTATGGTTCAATTATCTTCAGTTGCTTGTAGTTATTTTGAGTTAAATGCTAGTTGACTTGAGTTGACTTGAGTTGCATGACTATTGACTTCAGTCGCATAACAAATAACAGGTGGATACTTTTAGTTAAGTGGGGATGATCAATCATGCATATTGTTTTCATGAATTGATGGAGAGATATGTTTCAGTTAACTAAGATTGACTTGGGACCACCTTGGGCACCCAAGTTGGCATCTTTCAATTAACAACTTTTGCATGAGAAGATATTTACAAGGCTCAGTAAAGTGGGCCCATTCTTGAGTGCCAACTTTGAGGTGAAGTTTGCATGATATCTTCTTGACCGAAGTTCAGTTAAGTGTTTAGTTTGGGGCACCTAAAAAAAGGAAGACTTTGGTTTGAATTCATATTACATTATGGAACTCTACTTGCCCAATCTAGGCGTAGATTTTTGTGAGGAGCTTTATGCTCTTATATTGTACAACTCTTAGGAGTTTACATGCCCATATTATTTTCTATCAATTGCAGCAAGTGTATGAGAGTTCCATGAGAGTTAATTGCAAGTTGTGAAGAAGGATTATTGAAGGAAAGGAAGCATATCAATCAAGGATTGATACAGTATATTATTGTAATCTTGTTCTAAGGTTAAATAATACAAGCATTATTGATTCTGGTGAAGTTTTTTTTTGAAAGGGTTTCTCCACATATATGTTGTGTCACTTCTATCTCCTTGTCTCATTCTTCTACAATCTTTTGTCTCTTTCTAAAATTTGTAAAATTGATCTAAACAGATTAATCATACACAAAAAACACTTAATTAGATCTACAGTCTCATAGTTTTACAAGTTTTAAGCTACAATATTACTTTCATTTTCAACACCCAATGATGTAGAAACCCTAATTCAAGGTATGAAATTAGTTAATCTTGATATTGCATTTCTTCAAAGTGAATTACCTCCAATGGAAATGCAAAAAGAAAATGATCCTTTGATGATATTGGTTTTCATTAACAAAGTTGGGATTAGGCGTACTCTTATTGGAAATGGTTTGGGGCTTAATGTTTATAGTATAAACCTTTTGGATGAAATTGGGGCAGATAAGACTAAAATCCAACCAATTGATTTGTCTATTTGTGGTCCTAACAATGTGGGAAAATAACCACTAGGTGTGATAAAATTACCTATCATAGTTAGATATGTTACTTTGCAAACTCCTATCCATGTCATGCCCTAGGATTTTTCATATAATCTTCTCTTGGATAGACCATGGGTTCATGAAATGAATGTAGTCTTGTCAACGCTTCAATGTTTATTGAAGTACATGTAGGGTATGGTATAGCAGAGATCTAAAGATGGGGGGAGAGAGAAAACGTGTTGAGCCAAGCAACTATCAAGAGCACAAGAAGAATGTTAAAGCTTGGGAAAAAATTGAAAAGGGAGGTTTAGTTCCATTTTTGGAAAAGCTCCATGGAACTGATGAGATGGTGTTGGACTATTTCGCCAAAAATTGGAAAAATGGTGAGATTGTGTTGTTTGGTAGGAGTGTTAAGCTGAATGAGAAAGTCATCGGTGAGATTACTGGTCTTTCAATTGAGGGTGTGAAATTTTATCGGGACCGCCAGTTCTCTGATGAAGCGGTTATCAAATTTCCTAAGAAAGATAAGGAGAAGGCTAAGCTGGTTAAGGTTTCCAATAGCTACTTTGATGTGGAGTCCATTAAATTGACCTAGAGGAAAGTTTTAAGAGTCATTATGGAGTACATCACAGTTGATGGGCACTTCACCAGGGCGTATGGTTATCACTTTTCCATTTTGAACCACTTTCGTCACAAGGTTCGTATCTCTTTGCCATTTTATTTATTCTCTTATCTAAAGAATTTCCTTGATGATGTTGAAAGAAACCCTAGGTGGATTTCTATTATTCACCCTGGTCTTGTCAGGCTCATTTTTGAGCATTTCCAAAATTTACCCGCTCTGCCTAAAAAAGTTGCTACTGGGGAGTTGGACGATGAGGATACAGAAAGTAGCAGGGAAAATGATCCTTTGGCCCCTTTTGCTTTTGCTCTTGCTGGTACTAAAACCACTAATCCCCAATCCCTTTCCTGCCGGAATGTCCTTGAGGGTTCTGCTCTGCCTTCTTGTCTTAATCCCCAACCTTCACATGGTAGCCCTATGCCGGGTTCTGCTCCGCCATCTTGTCTTAATCCTTAGCCTTCACCTGGTTGCCCTACCCCGGGTTTGGTCTTTGGGTTTAAAGGTGCCTCGGTTACGAAATTGGTTTTGTACTCTGGGAATTCTCTGGAAATTCATTCTAAAAATCCTATGGCCAGTAAAGAGTCAGTCCCTAGTGCCCCTGTGTCTAGAAGATTTGTGAATGCCCCTAAAAGACCCCCAAATCAGGACAAAATTAATTCTGCCCCAAATAACTTTAGGCTTGATGACATAATGAGTGTGGTGGAAAAAAGTGTTGATGACCTTTTCACTATTTTTAAGTGGGCCCATAAGGAAGTTTGTGATTTGAGTGGCCGTAATAGAGATCTCAGCAACAGAGTCATGGAGTTGGAGCAGAAGGTGAGCTGGAGCCATAATGAGAAGGATGGACAGGACACCCCCTTAACGGAGAAAAGACAATAGTTACAGGAGAAAAGATTGACTAGGCTGGAGAGCAATATGTCCAAGATTGGCCAAAATATTAGGGCCACTATGGCGCATAATCATAAAATTGCCAGGCACAACGCCATTATCATTAACGCCATGGTGGAAAAGTTGGAAAAAAATCAAAAGGGCTCGTTGTTCGTGGAATTGGATGCGGACAGAGGTTGTAGCAGAGTTGTTGTTGAAGGGATTTCGACTCGCACCCGGGCTAACATGAAGAGGAAGGCCCCTGCTTCTACACATATGGTTCAAATCCTCAAGCAGGGAATACAGGATATGAGTGAAGTTGAGAAGGAAGCCGAGGAGTTTTTGAACATCATGGAGTAGTGTTGTTCTGGTCTTCTCTGGATTTTTGGTGGTCCTTTTTTGGACCCTATTGTCTCTTTGTTGCTGTCATTTCTTTTTGGGACAGTTGTCTGTTTTCTTAGACTTTTTTTGCTCTATCTTTGTATGTTTAAACTTTGTGGTTTCAGGTCCCTGTAAAACCTATTTTTTTCTTTTCAAAAATAATAAGGTTTACACAATAAAAGTTGAACCTAATTCTGAACAATGTTTACAAATTGAACCAGGAACAAAAGATTCTCTTAGAACATTAACACCAACTACAAAATTAGAACCTTTACAAGTTAAGGATAGAAATGAGATATTTCCATTCTGACAAAGTCATTGGATGATGATTGGGGTTCATTAGATTTCACACCTACATTTGATGGATAATACGAGATTATACAACCAAAATTAGGAAAAGAGAAAGAAGTTGCCATGATATCACCGAGTCATCAAAAGAATTTGAGTCTACCACTTTTAGCAAAGAAGAAGAAAAAAAAAATTATACATCCACATATGATACATGAATAATCATGAAAACCACCCTCTTTGAAAGAAATGTAAGCTATTTATGGAAGAGGATATCAACTTTTGAAATAATATGGCTATAATGGAAAATAATGTAGTGTAAGAGAACAAGGTATATGTGTCCCTATAGAGCCTAAAACACAAGAAACAACAAGAGGTCTTTTTTATTGTCCTTCAGTTAATCATACAAGAAATAAATAGCATTAGTTGTTGCTCCTTCCCATGTGGTAGTTGTAGTATCATAACATATTCACTACCATGCATAGAGGTATAAACTTGGCTTTATGCAATCATATTTTTTTTTGCAAGGAGCAACATATCCTAATCCATTTGGCTTATCTTTGTCCCTACACTTGGGGGGAAAGGGATTGGGTAGCCGTGTCCTAGGTACATTCCTTCTAGCAAGGGATCCCTTTTGTATCTCCTTAAAATGTTCATGTAGCAAGTACACTAACATTTTAAGGGGGGGCATACAGTCCCCCACTTGTTTTTTGGATAGGAAATGGTCTCTTATCAGTGATGATAGCATACATCTCCTAAGAAGCGTGACCTTTTCAACCAAAGTGTGGCCTTCTTAATCCACGTGACATGTCTCCTTTGTGGTGGTATTAGACTAGATGTCCCACAAGAGTATGACCTTTCTTGGCATATGATGTTCCCCTTAGTGGTAATGCTATGGTTGGTATGCCCTAAGGTGTGATATTTTATTCCTTAACTAATCCTCTCTTGGTGGTGATATCATTTATGATGTTCCCTAAGATGTGACCTTCATGTATTAAGCAAAACCCAGGTTTGATTGTTACCTTTTTTGGTGATGTTATTACAACATCCCTTGAGATTTTAAACCTTGTCATATTCATCCATGTGATGTTAAACCTTATCATATTCATTCCCCATGATGTTAAACCTTGTCATATTCATGGAACCTAGCATAATATAGCTTGATAGCCATGTGCAAACTTTTTTATTTCATGGAACTTGGCATAATGCATCTTGCCAGCCATGTGTAGCTTATTGTGCTTCACTTTTTTCATAGGGGTTGAACTTAGTGTAGTGTTGGCATAGCATCTTGATCATTTGTGGCACCTTATCAAGGTTATCCAAAAGTATAACTCTTGGTATGGTTGTTGTGGGCACATCTTGTAGACCTAGTGTGTGTTTTCCCATATTTTTCACCTTGTTACGGGCACACCTTGTATATCTCGTGTGTGTATCTCATTTTACCTTGTCATGGGGGCTCACCTAGTGAATATCAAACTTCACTAGCCTGTGTGTCTCTTGGTTTGTGATTCACCTAGCAAATATCAGACTTTGCTATTATGTGAGTCATGAACGTCTTTTAACATGGCCACCTAGCATAATACAACTTGCTTGGAAGTGGAGCCACATGTTTCGTGAGTGATTTGGAATAACACATCTTGCTAGTCCTCATATGAGCTACCATTTATTTGATGGATGACGTTTGGTATTTGAGACAGTTTAAGACTAAGGTCTCTTTTCCTTACCGACTGGAATCCTTTTATTACTAACCTTGTGTTTTGTTGTGTTTTTTTTGTATGTCTTTTTTGTCCTTGCATTATGTTTACATTGTGCTTGTTTTGTTTCATCATCATCCATATGTTACTTTATGTGATGTGTTTTCATCATGTATGCTTCATATTTTTTGACATGTATGTTTGTATATGTTGTCTTGCTACATATCATGCATATACATGTGTGTTTTCCTTTGTGCTTATGTTGGTTTACCATGGGATCTTGGATCTTAGGGGCTTGTGCACTCCCCCTTGATCATTTGCCATCATATCTCTTTAATATTCAGACAATCATACCCCTCTTGACACATATTTCTCTACTTTAGTGTGAGTCTAAGCATAAGTTAATACTCTCACTAAATTGGGGGATAAATGTAGTGTAGGAAATTGTCACCCTTAACAATTTCACACTATGTTTTGGCCCCCTAAATTATTGAGCCTAATTGACCCCCTAATTACCTAAAATTATGCATTCTGGGAGCCCATTTATACCATTTTTAATAAACTACAAGCATTCAATAAATGCATCCAACTCATGTGTTATTCCCAACATGTAGTGTCCTAAAAATTTGGGCCAAGACCCATAAGCTCTTGGGTGTATGGGTCCCCCTTCTTAGCTAAGACCCATTTTTGGACATGTTGGCAGTATTTTAACATTCAAATTTCAAATTTCAATTGTCAGCTTTTGGGATCCAATTTTTGGTAAATTAGAATAAATGCCTATAAATACCTAGTCTTTTCACCATTTGAAACTATAACTACAATTGAGGAGAAAATACTATTGTCAAGATCAAGTCAAGAGTATCCTTTCAGAGTAGTATTGCAGCAATTCAAGATCCAAGCATCATTTCAAAGTGTATGTGAATTCATGTGTTCATGTTATCATGGTTTTGTGAAGGCTAAACCTTGTTGTAGGTCTCCAAAGAATTCAAGTATTCAAACAAGCAAGATCCAAATCCTTGAGGTGATGTGCATGAATTTAGTACTTCAAGGAAGCCATTGAAGGATGGTGAGTTGCAACACTTTTTTTATTCATCATTCCTTCCTTTTCGTTATCATCCATCCATTGAAATTTACCATTGTGGAAGTGGAAACACTTACATGGGGTTTAACTAAGGCAAGCCCCTAAAATGACCCACCATTTCCTCTCTTTGTGAATGTGTAGATCTTAGGTTGAAGAGGATTGAAGGAAGTGTGAAGACTTTTTGTCCATTGTTGCATTTGTTGTCATACATTTTTTCAAGCCACATAAAACTCACTTACAAAATTATCCAATAGTGTTCCAACAACTTTACAAGCGGAAATGAAAGCCTCAAATCTGTCACCAAATGATCCCAAAAGTTGAGCAACTAAGGCCCAACCACTACACCAAAAGACCATCCTGGTGGTCTTAGGGCAACACCCAGGCATTAAGAGTGGCTCGTGGGGCACATCTCCCATGACATACCACTGGAGAATCTAAGGGTAGGGACCACCCCCAATTATGCAGACCCCGAGGCATGAGCCAAAGGTGGGGCCATCCCACTTGATACATAGGGACATTACAATCCACTTTCCCCCAAGAGTATCGACCTCAAGACCTCGACTCTGATACCACTAAGGCCCAACCACTACACCAAAAGACTAGCCTAGTGGTAAGGGTGACACCTAGGAATTAAGAGTGGCTAGTGGGGAACATCTCCCATGACATACCGCCAGAGCATCCAAGGGCAGGGACCACCCCCCAGTTATGCAAACCCCGGGGCACGAGTCAAAGGTGGGGCCATCCCACTTGATGCACAGGGACATTACAGTCCAAAGGCCCAACCACTATGCCAAAAGATCGACCTAGTAGTGAGGGAAACTACCTAGGGTGTTAAGGGTGAGGTTTGCATCCCACCAACCTTAGAGGTGAAGGAATATAAGCCATGAGCATAGTGGACACATGGTCATGGAGCCCCACCATCTAGTTATCGAGTACATGCCTACTAGCACGATAGGTTAGGACATCCACTAGGGTTTAACCCTTCATGCATGGGAAATTACAACCCACCATGCTCCACAAGACTCAACCTCGAGACCTTGGCTTTGATACTACAAAGGCCCAACGACTACACCAAAATATTTCCCTAATCATGAGGGAAGCTACCTAGGGTGTTAAGAGTGAGGTTTGTATCCCACAACCTTAGAGGTGAAGGAATAGAAGCCACAAGCACAATGGACATGTGATCGTGGGGCTCTACCATCTATTATTAGGTAGATGCCTGCCAACACGATAGGTTACATCTATCGAGGTTTAACCCTTCATGCATGAGACATTACAACACCACACTCTGTGAGCCTTGACCTCAAGACCTTGGCTTTGATACCACAAAGGTCCAACCACTACATGAAAAGACCATCCTAGTAGTGAGAGTGGCTACTCAGGGTGTTAAGGGTGAGGTTTGCGTCCCACCAGCCTCAAAGGTGAAGGCATAAAAGTCACAATCATAGTGGACATGCGGCCATGGAGCCCCACCATCTGGTTATCAGTTCATGCCTGCCAGCACGACAAGTTATATCTGCCAAAGTTCAACCCTTCACACACAGGACATTATAGAACCACTCTTACATCTTGTTTTCCATGTATAGTATATGTAAATAGGGGCATGGTGCAAGAAAACCCATGGTGATCCAATCATCCTTTGTTAGTACATACATCTCTAAACTAGTGTTAATGACCACATCTTGTAGTACCCATTCATTGTCAATGTGATTAATTTTGCATCATTTATTATTATTGTGTGTTCTAAACACCATGATGTAGGGTGATACATGTCTATTGGTGATGCTCCTTGTGCTCCCCTGTATTTAAAAGTGCAAATTTTTTAGTCACAACTTAAAGTTTTGTAAAACTCCTTGATGAAATAAACATAGGATCACATATGCCACTTTAGGCTCCTCCACAGGTACATGAAATAACCAACTCCTATTAGGTGTCATAAAACATGTTTATTTCTTCTTGGTAAAATCATCATTAAACAAGTTGCATGATTGGTGCATTTCCCTTGACAAGTTAGATTCTCTCTCGTTATGACTTGGGGCATTGGATTGATGTGTGTGATACGACTCCAAGTGAGAACTTGGGTCATCTTTGTGCTAGAGGTAGACTTCAAAATCATCTATGTGAAATTTTTCATGCATCCCACTTTTTGAGGAGATCTAATCAATCTATAGTTTAGTTGTCCCCATCACAATACCCACACAATGAAACCTTAGATTAGCAATGCCTAGTATGCCCATGCTTGCCACATCCATAGTAGTTGCAACTTTTCCTAGTGTGACTACCACCTAAACCTTGATTGCCTCCTCATCGGAGTCTAAGTGCATTTTGTGCAAGTTTCCCTTCTATGGTGGCACACATCACTTGCTTCCCACAAGACTCTTGTAGTGCCTTGACAAGCTAACAAGTATTAGCATCATCAAAAGTGTTATAACAAAATTTATATTGGTAATTAACATGGACCCCTTTCAACTTATGTAATAGTGGACACATTGACATGTCATGACACTCTTGGCAAATCATATAGTGTGGGATGCATAGACCACCTAAAGAAGAAATTGCATTGATTGCTTGTGCCCTCACCATCGGAAAACTAGTAGTGAAATGAACCTCACTTTGGCAATCCACACACCGTAAAGCTCTTCTTCATTCACTTTTTTTCTAGCAATCTATTCCATGTGTCTAGCCATCATTCCCATCTTTTCTTCAAGTTGAACATATGATACTCTCTCACCTAGGTTTGAGCCAAAGTATTGGAGCTAAAATTTAAATTCAAATTTGGCTAAGTCTTACCTATTTTATTCTTACCATGAGTCAACTTGGTGTATATTTTGTGTGATTTATTGCTATGTAATTATATACAAAGAAATTTAATTAGTACCATTCATCATCATCGAAAATCATGCAAAAAAATTACATATTAAAGAGGAGAATCCTTCTAGGAATATTCTAAGCAAGGGGGGCCTAGGAGAACATGACCCTTGCAACTTGGTGATCTCCCAAAAGAAAATATTGTCAACCCTTAGTAATCAACAAAAGAGAAAGATCATAATGCATTAAGGATAAACAGTGCATGTTTCACCAAATCACATATGGGATTTACATAACAAATTTACATTACATGGAAGTGATCGAGAAACACAAGATCAACCTATGTAGAAATCAAGACTATGATAATACCAAGACATTTTCAATGTAAAAAGAACCCATTATCAATCATGAAAGAAACAAATTTAATTTTTCACCATTATTTCTAAAATTAAAAACCTTTCTTAAAAGTAATCATATTTACTTTCTTAAAATAACATTTATTGTTAATGTGTTATTGATGATCTATTGTTGGCCAATTTCAAATTGCCCATGTGACCTTTTATTTTGAGGAGTCAGCACCCTCGTTTAATCCCGACCTTTTTCTTGATTATAACTTGCCACTTATATTATATAAACATTTAAATATCTAATTTATCTTTCCTAACTCACAATTAGTAATCTAAATTAATTAATGTGATGTTTATTTTCCCTAATTTTATTTGTTG
>VDFB02270651.1:372438712-372485644 GCA_007258455.2 Sequoia sempervirens
TAGAAGGAGCATTTAGATGCCAAGTGTCAATGTGTGGTGAGTTTCGAAACCTGTGGTTAGCATATTCCTTTGTATGAGCACAGAGAGAAAGGAAGGGTGACACTTGTCATCATGAGGGAAATTTGAGAAAATAATATTATGAGAACCCTCAAGAAAGTGTGTCATGATTCCATGTGCCATTAGTTGACCTTGTTAACCAAAGCTTGAAAGGGAAAGATCCTTTGTGAAGACTTGAGTTATCACTTAGAGTGACTAGGAATCTTGGTTGAGTTCTAAATTGGTATTTGATTTGATTTTATCATGGTGGATTCCTAGCTTTATTGTTGCATTATTTATGGTGTTTCTTATCTTGCATGTGGTTGCATGCGATTGCATATTGATTGCATGTTCAAGCATGTTAGTGTATGATTGGCACGATGCTTTAGTGGACAGTTGAGACCAATGGATGTTCTTCATTATATTTTTCATGCATGCAGACCATGGAGATGACATATGGCCACCTTAGGTGCCCATATTGGAGATGTATAAAAATTTTAATGACAGTCATTTATACATGTGAGAGAGTTGAGTTTTTTGCACGGGTTATGCTGCCATATTTTCTCTAGAAGAGCAAGATTTAATCTTCAATATAAATTGGAGATTAATCTCCATGATAAGGCTATGAGCATGTAATTGTATCGTAAATAATTTTTTACTGATAATACAATGGTTTTATGCTTTGGAGTGGGGATTTTTACCCAAAAGGGTTTTCCCCGCATATATCTATGTTCTACTTCTTCTGTCTATTCTTCTACTCTTTAATTGTTAATTAACATTCCATTATGCTACTAAAATTTTAATGGATGTGAATAACTACATTTATTTCATCTAAGGAATAATGGGTGAAATTAAAATTGTGTCCATTTCTGCCATAAGACATAGTTGTATGTACTTATATCGGAGAAAACAAAAGATATTGAATGTGCATACAGGTTCTCAGATGTTATTCTAGGATCGATATTTCTCTTCACCTCTACCATCCTATCTCTTCAATATTTGGACAATTGGACCACTCTTGATATATATTTGTCTAATTTAGTGTGAGTCTAAGTGTAAGTTCATACTCTCACTAAAGTGGGGGCTTAATGCAGTGTCAAAAATTATCACCTTTAACAATTCACACTATTTTTTGCTCCCCCTAAATTATTAAGCCTAATTGACCCCATAATTTCCTAAAATTATGTATTCCAGAGCCTATTTGTACCACTTATCAATAAATTGCAAGCATTGAATAAATGCATCCAATTCATATGTTGCCCTGATACTTAATTTCCTAGAAATTATGGCTAGGACCCATATGCCCTTGAGTGTGTGGGTCCCCCTTCTTAGCTAGGACCTAATTTAGGGCATGTTGATGTTGACATTTCAACACTCAAATTTCAAATTTCAAGTATCGACTTTTAGTATCTAATTTTTGAGAAATTGAATTAAATGCCTATAAATTCCTAGTCTTTTCACCATTTGAAACTAGAAGGGAAATTATCAAGAAATTATTATTTTCAAGAGCAAGTCAAGAGCAACATTTCAGTGATTTATTGCAATAATTCAAGATCCAAGCATCATGTCAAAGTGTATGTGAGTTCATGTTATCATTTTATCATTGTTTTGTGAAGGCTAACCCCTTTCATAGGTCTCCAAAGTAATTCAAGCAATCAAGTAAGCAAGGTAAAGTCCTTGAAGTGATGTGCATGACTTCAGTCCTTCAAGGAAGCCATTGAAGGGTGGTGAGTTGCAGCATTTTGTGATTTCATCGTTCCTTCCTTTCAATTATCTATTTACCATTGACATTTGCCATTGTGGAAGTGGAAACACTTGCATGGGATTTGACTGAGGAAAGCCCTTAAATGGCCCAACATTTCCCTCTCTTTGAATGTGTGGGTTATAGGTTTGAAGAAGATTGAAGAAATGTTGTTCATTATTGCATTCTAAGCCCTAAATCTTGTCACGCCATGAAAAATCACGTATAGAATTATCCAAAAGAATTTCAAAAACTTTATGAATGGAAATTAGAAGATCATATATGTCCTTAGAGGACCCCAAAAGCAAAGCAGGACACCTTATTAGAGACCCATACACACCTAGGAATCCTAGTCCTCCTATTGAGCTCAAAACCAACTTTTCAAGAGAGGTACACATTCTCTTGCACTTTCCAAATCTACCTAAAAAATTTTGTTTCAGTTTGTTATTTGTCATGATCTTGCATTTTTCATATTAGAGAATATAGTTTAATTAGGGTAATCATAACAAATCATTTTCAGCCCATTTATAAGGCCCTAAGTATGTAGATCTAGGTCTAATTAACTCACCTTCATGGTTGAAAGTCAATCTATTCACCTTGTTGATTTGCATTCTAATGTACCTTTGAAAAGAGACCAAAAAGTAACCCTAGGTTTATACCTAGACTTAGGGTCCTCTTTTTCATACATTACATTAATGAGTAATTAAACATTGATAATAATTAAATTATAATGTAATGATAATAATTTAAAATTATTCTATGCTAATTTAATTTGATAAAAAATAGTTAATTTAGCTTAGATTATAATCTTTTCTTTATATGGTTAATAAATTAATAAAAATTTGATTCAAGTATCACAAAATTTAAAGATAAAATATTTATACCATATCAAATTATATATATATATATATAGAGAGAGAGAGAGAGAGAAAGAGAGAGAATAATTTAAAATTCTTTTGATTTTTAATATTTTTCATTAAGCTCATGTTGTTGGAAGAAAATGACAAGCTATGGAATTTGGCATGAAGTGGAAGATAATCTCACCATTTTTAGTGGCATAATAAGCATTTCTTTGAATGTAAGATGTGTATGAAAGCATCTTGGACTATAGGTAAGAATTTTATTTATTAGTGAGCTATTTTTACCCCTTTATGAAGTTGGATGATCTAGCTCATTTAAAAAGTCAATATTTTTTATGATTCAACTATTATTTGAATTTTTTAATATATTTTAATTAGAGGAAGATCAAGAAACTTGGCATATTATTCTATGACAAATCTAGGAGTTACATATGACAATTTTATGAAATATTCTATGACAAATTTTATGACAAGGAATAATTTTATTTGAGGTATATTTTATGACAATGAGGGGGTTGCATATGACAACAATTAATTAAATATTATTAGGGAATATATTTAAAATTAAAAATTATATTTCAATTGGTTAAAATATTTTTATAGTCTTAAATTTATAAATTGAGGAGAAAAAAGAATTTGGTATGTTTTGGATTTTATTTGTAATTTTTGCAAGAATTCTTTTTGAAGAAAAAGCTGGAGTCAAATCAAGATTTTCTAAGAAAACAAGAGGAAGAGTTAAGAAAAAATAAAAAAGTTTTGAAGATCTTCAACAAGGAAATTTAATTCCAAATTCAAAGGTAGTAACTTTTGTACTGTAGAAAATTGCCACCCTTAATAATTTCACACTATGTTTTGGCCCCCCTAAATTATTGAGACTAATTGACACCCTAATTTCTTAAAATTATGCATTTTGGGAGCCCATTTGTATCATTTTTCAATTAATTGCAAGCATTGAATAAATGCATCCAACTCATGTGCTATTCTTGACATGCAATGTCCTAGAAATTTGGGCCAAGACCCATACACCCTTGGGTGTATGGGTCCCCCTTCTTAGCCAGGACCCATTTTTGGGCATGTTGTTGACGGTATTTTAACATTCAAATTTCAAATTTCAAGTGTAGGATTTTAGAATCTATTTTTTGGGAAATTAGAATAAATGCCTATAAATACCTAGTATTTTCACCATTTGAAACTAGAACTACAATTGAGGAGAAAATAATATTTTCAAGACTAAGTCAAGAGAATCCTTTAATATTACTATTGCAGCAATTCAAGATCCAAGCATCATTTCAAAGTGTATGTGAATTCATGTGTTCATGTTATCATGGTTTTATGAAGGCCAACACTTTTTGCAGGTCTCCAAAGCATTCAAGAATTCAAGCAAGCAAGATCCAAATCCTTGAGGTGATGTGCATGAATTTAGTACTTCAAAAAAGCCATTGAAGGGTGGTGAGCTGCAACATTTTGTTGAGTCATCATTCCTTTCTTTCCGTTATCATTCATCCATCAACATTTGCCATTGTGGAAGTGGAAACACTTACATGGGGTTTGACTGAGGAAAGCCACTAAAATGGCCCAACATTTCCTCTCTTTGTGAATGTGAAAATCTCAAGTTAAAGAGGATTGAAGGAAGTGTGAAGACCATTTTTCCATTATTTCATTTGTTGTATACATTTTTTCAAGTCACAAAAACTCACTTATAGTATTATCCTATAGCATTCTGAAAATTTTACAAGTGGAAACATAAGTCTAAGATTTGTCACTAGATGACCCCAAAAGTTGAGTAGGACACCCTATCAGGGACTTGGATGCCCTTGGACAACTATTTCCTTCTACAGTGGTTGAAACAAGAATTTTTGGGTTAGTACACATCACTCTACACTTTTTGGATCCACCTGCAAATTATGGTTTCAGTTTGTTAGTTGTCGGGATCTTGTAATTTACATATTAGGGCACACTGTATAATTAGGTTAATTACTCCAAATCAATTCTAATTCATTCTCATCCTCAATTAGATGTAGATCCATGATTGGATCACCTTCATGGTTGTAATTCAATCTAATTACCTTGTTGATCTACATCTTAATGTAACTTGGAAAAAGGCCCCTTGCATCCTAGGTTCTTTGCATTTAGGTCCTAGGATCCCTTTTTTATATTAAATTTTGGTGAATCCAACATCTTACATCATAAACTTTCTAAAATTGGAAGTCCTTCAAACCTTAGATCTATATTTTGAATTGCATTGTTTGCATTTCTCATTTAGGGTTTCATTTCTGCATCATAAAAGCATAATAAAAGACAAAAAAAAATGTATTTACATTGTATCATAAGTTCCATTAGGGTTTGTTTCAGTCATATTTAGATCTGATTTATATTCATTAGATGGTTAATGTTTCAAATTGTTCATTGCATTTAAATTGCATCTTTCATTTAAGCCCAAAAAGTGAAAAAATTGCATTGTTTTGTTTTAAGTTTTCATCAAATCATCATTTTTAGAATTTTACATCTTAGACTTAGTCAAATATTGTATGATTAAGATCTAGAAATTGCATTCAAAATTTTCCTTTATTTTTACATATTTTCATTTGAATCACTTTGTTTTAAATTGACCAAAAACTGGAAAAACAATCACTGAAAAACTTGTTTGCAAACATAAATAGCAATATTGAATAGAAACATAAAAAATATTTTTTTAGTTTTCTAAACCCCTGTCAAGGACTTAGATGCTCTTGGGCATCCCTGTCCTATTAGGGGTGTCTCAAGAAAAAATTTCACAAATTTTGTCTCTACATTATTAGTCTTTTTCTACTTGCAATTGTTTGATTTGAAATTCTAAAACAATGTTATTGTTGGTGTAAGAAATGTGTCATTTTTCTTGATTTGTTACAAAATTTGGAAAAACATTATTGATTTTCAATACTTAAATTTTCAGATTTGAAGAAAAAATATTTGCATTTTTTGAATCATTGCATAATTTGGATAAATTAGTTTTCATTTTTGCACAAATTCAAAACCTTAGGTTGTTATAACACATTGTAAAATCCATAAGGAAAATAGAGACATGTTTCCTTTTCAAGTATATGGTTTTCCTAGGGTGTCACATGGCTTGAATGATTGTAATCTCTCCACCTATGGGCATATTCTAAGGAAGAAAAATGAAATTATTGATAAGCATGTTAGTCATTCTCCCAAAATCTCTCCTAATTATGAGAGTACTTTGGCACAAGAGAATAAAATCATTGACACATTTCTTAATATACTTGTAATTAGGGTTATGAATCAAGATTAGTGATAATAAAGCATTAAACAATAATCCTAACAATCCTAATCAAGTAATAAAGAACAAAGGAAGATTAAAGCATAAAACAGTAAAACAATATTATCAAAGCTTCAAGCCTCCATTGATTGACCTCTATTACCCTTCTCCATTTTTCTTTAATTAATCAATGCCCTCATATTCGTGTGAAAATGTAGCCTAAATGACAAGAAAAATATTGAAGTATTGTTGTCTCAATAGTATTTACTTGCATAAACTAGATATATCAAAATGACCATGAAAGGCATCTTTTATAGAAGAGCTAGATTTGAAAGGACAACCGAGATTGAAAAGGATTAATCAAAGGTTGAGATTGATTGTGACAAGTGAGGATAAGAATGAGACTAAGAGAGGAACTAAGAAAATCATTTAGTTCGAATGGGCAAGTGAATAATTAAATAATGGAAACATTATTTAATTATAGAGGCAAAAAGGAAAATTGATTTTTTAAAATTAAATAACAATTTAATTCAAAAAGGTGGGAGAAAAAGGCAAGTCATTAACTAAATAAAATTTAATTAATTTATGGTAGAAAAGCTAAATGAATAATTAAATAATTAAAATAATTATTTAATTATAGAAGAAGAGGGGAAAAGCTGACTTTAAAAATTAAAAAAAATTGGAAACAATTATCTCATTAAAAAGTGGAGGAAAAAGACAAGTTACTAAATAGTTAAAATAATTATTTAATAGTGGAGGGAATAGCTATTTTTTTAAATAAGATAATTGGAAACAATTATCTCATTAAAAAGCCGAGGAAAAAGACAAATTAGTTTATTAAATAAATAAAATTTATTTAAATTATGGAAGAAGAGGATAATAAATAATTAAATAATTGAAATAATTATTTAATTGTAGTAGAAAGTGATAAATAATTAAATAAATAGAAATTTATTTAATTAATCAAAAGAAGAAATAGAAATATAAAATGAATTAATTAAATAATTCAAGTTATTTAATTAATAAAAGATTTTATGACTTTGGACAATAATTAAATAATTAAAATTATTTAATTATCAAGGATGAAAGGGGATTTAATAAAGTTGTAGGCTTGGGACAATTTTTAGTATCTACAATACCTTTTCCTAATATTCATTCATCTACCAATATCTCTCTCACTTGTGAGAATGCTTTGGTGCAAGAGGATGCAATCATAGACAATCATGACAATCATAGTTCTTCTCTCGATACCTCTCCTACTTGTGATGAAGGTACCTTAGTGTTAGAAGATCCAATCATTGATCGTCATGAGAATCTTGTTTGTTTCTCTCCCCTTACCTCCTACTTGGGAAGATATTTTTGGGCAAGAGGACAAAATCATTGATACATTTCTTTTGAAAGATAGTAAGAGAGCTTGCTTACATGAAGATGATAAGGTCACCTTAGACCTCCCCTCATTAGAAAATCATCAACAAGAGATCAAATCCGTTGAGGTTATGAACACACAAGTAACTATTAGGTCTCCTTTGATTATTGGACCTCCTAAAACTCCTTTTGAACCTCCTAAAATTCTTGTAGTTATTGGACCTCCTAAGTCACCTCTCATTATAGGACCTCCTAAACCTCCAAGTGCTATCTTAAACTTTGCAAGACAACTTACTAGTAATCATGTGTTGCAGTAACCAAGTTATCACACTATTGCTCATACATATAACACTAGAAATAATAAATAACCAAGATATACGCAAACCATTCTTGCATTGATACCGCTTCCACAACCTATTTTGCCTAGTGCCCCTCATTTACCTCAACATAGTGGAAAGGAGTATGATATTATGGAGCAACTTCATAATACTCTTGCTAAGATTTCATTGTGGGACCTATTTCAAACATCATAAACTTACTATGGAATGCTTCAAAGTTCCTTCCAACAATTTTTGGTCCCTCTTAGTGTGCAACCCAATGTTGGGAATAGGATGTCATTTAATTGCAATCCTAAACATATTTCATGTATCTCATAAGTCCTTGGAAAGTGTTCCCCAACACTAGGATTAGAAAGAGATTAAATTTGAATGAAATGAACATGTAAATTGACATTCGTGATTATTCCTAAATGATAGGAACATGTGGGGACATCCAAGAAGAGCTCCTACAAGATAGGAGCACATGGGGTGCCCACATGGAAGGTGGAACCCACCTTGCTTCAGTTAATTGTTTGGAAGATTGATAACACTTCAATAATGCATGTTTTGATCCTACAAATTAGGGATTGATATTTACATGAGTGGAGTGGCACTATTAGTTTAGTATCAATTCAATTCAGTTCAATTATGGTTCAATTATCTTCAGTTGCTTGTAGTTATTTTGAGTTAAATGCTAGTTGACTTGAGTTGACTTGAGTTGCATGACTATTGACTTCAGTCGCATAACAAATAACAGGTGGATACTTTTAGTTAAGTGGGGATGATCAATCATGCATATTGTTTTCATGAATTGATGGAGAGATATGTTTCAGTTAACTAAGATTGACTTGGGACCACCTTGGGCACCCAAGTTGGCATCTTTCAATTAACAACTTTTGCATGAGAAGATATTTACAAGGCTCAGTAAAGTGGGCCCATTCTTGAGTGCCAACTTTGAGGTGAAGTTTGCATGATATCTTCTTGACCGAAGTTCAGTTAAGTGTTTAGTTTGGGGCACCTAAAAAAAGGAAGACTTTGGTTTGAATTCATATTACATTATGGAACTCTACTTGCCCAATCTAGGCGTAGATTTTTGTGAGGAGCTTTATGCTCTTATATTGTACAACTCTTAGGAGTTTACATGCCCATATTATTTTCTATCAATTGCAGCAAGTGTATGAGAGTTCCATGAGAGTTAATTGCAAGTTGTGAAGAAGGATTATTGAAGGAAAGGAAGCATATCAATCAAGGATTGATACAGTATATTATTGTAATCTTGTTCTAAGGTTAAATAATACAAGCATTATTGATTCTGGTGAAGTTTTTTTTTGAAAGGGTTTCTCCACATATATGTTGTGTCACTTCTATCTCCTTGTCTCATTCTTCTACAATCTTTTGTCTCTTTCTAAAATTTGTAAAATTGATCTAAACAGATTAATCATACACAAAAAACACTTAATTAGATCTACAGTCTCATAGTTTTACAAGTTTTAAGCTACAATATTACTTTCATTTTCAACACCCAATGATGTAGAAACCCTAATTCAAGGTATGAAATTAGTTAATCTTGATATTGCATTTCTTCAAAGTGAATTACCTCCAATGGAAATGCAAAAAGAAAATGATCCTTTGATGATATTGGTTTTCATTAACAAAGTTGGGATTAGGCGTACTCTTATTGGAAATGGTTTGGGGCTTAATGTTTATAGTATAAACCTTTTGGATGAAATTGGGGCAGATAAGACTAAAATCCAACCAATTGATTTGTCTATTTGTGGTCCTAACAATGTGGGAAAATAACCACTAGGTGTGATAAAATTACCTATCATAGTTAGATATGTTACTTTGCAAACTCCTATCCATGTCATGCCCTAGGATTTTTCATATAATCTTCTCTTGGATAGACCATGGGTTCATGAAATGAATGTAGTCTTGTCAACGCTTCAATGTTTATTGAAGTACATGTAGGGTATGGTATAGCAGAGATCTAAAGATGGGGGGAGAGAGAAAACGTGTTGAGCCAAGCAACTATCAAGAGCACAAGAAGAATGTTAAAGCTTGGGAAAAAATTGAAAAGGGAGGTTTAGTTCCATTTTTGGAAAAGCTCCATGGAACTGATGAGATGGTGTTGGACTATTTCGCCAAAAATTGGAAAAATGGTGAGATTGTGTTGTTTGGTAGGAGTGTTAAGCTGAATGAGAAAGTCATCGGTGAGATTACTGGTCTTTCAATTGAGGGTGTGAAATTTTATCGGGACCGCCAGTTCTCTGATGAAGCGGTTATCAAATTTCCTAAGAAAGATAAGGAGAAGGCTAAGCTGGTTAAGGTTTCCAATAGCTACTTTGATGTGGAGTCCATTAAATTGACCTAGAGGAAAGTTTTAAGAGTCATTATGGAGTACATCACAGTTGATGGGCACTTCACCAGGGCGTATGGTTATCACTTTTCCATTTTGAACCACTTTCGTCACAAGGTTCGTATCTCTTTGCCATTTTATTTATTCTCTTATCTAAAGAATTTCCTTGATGATGTTGAAAGAAACCCTAGGTGGATTTCTATTATTCACCCTGGTCTTGTCAGGCTCATTTTTGAGCATTTCCAAAATTTACCCGCTCTGCCTAAAAAAGTTGCTACTGGGGAGTTGGACGATGAGGATACAGAAAGTAGCAGGGAAAATGATCCTTTGGCCCCTTTTGCTTTTGCTCTTGCTGGTACTAAAACCACTAATCCCCAATCCCTTTCCTGCCGGAATGTCCTTGAGGGTTCTGCTCTGCCTTCTTGTCTTAATCCCCAACCTTCACATGGTAGCCCTATGCCGGGTTCTGCTCCGCCATCTTGTCTTAATCCTTAGCCTTCACCTGGTTGCCCTACCCCGGGTTTGGTCTTTGGGTTTAAAGGTGCCTCGGTTACGAAATTGGTTTTGTACTCTGGGAATTCTCTGGAAATTCATTCTAAAAATCCTATGGCCAGTAAAGAGTCAGTCCCTAGTGCCCCTGTGTCTAGAAGATTTGTGAATGCCCCTAAAAGACCCCCAAATCAGGACAAAATTAATTCTGCCCCAAATAACTTTAGGCTTGATGACATAATGAGTGTGGTGGAAAAAAGTGTTGATGACCTTTTCACTATTTTTAAGTGGGCCCATAAGGAAGTTTGTGATTTGAGTGGCCGTAATAGAGATCTCAGCAACAGAGTCATGGAGTTGGAGCAGAAGGTGAGCTGGAGCCATAATGAGAAGGATGGACAGGACACCCCCTTAACGGAGAAAAGACAATAGTTACAGGAGAAAAGATTGACTAGGCTGGAGAGCAATATGTCCAAGATTGGCCAAAATATTAGGGCCACTATGGCGCATAATCATAAAATTGCCAGGCACAACGCCATTATCATTAACGCCATGGTGGAAAAGTTGGAAAAAAATCAAAAGGGCTCGTTGTTCGTGGAATTGGATGCGGACAGAGGTTGTAGCAGAGTTGTTGTTGAAGGGATTTCGACTCGCACCCGGGCTAACATGAAGAGGAAGGCCCCTGCTTCTACACATATGGTTCAAATCCTCAAGCAGGGAATACAGGATATGAGTGAAGTTGAGAAGGAAGCCGAGGAGTTTTTGAACATCATGGAGTAGTGTTGTTCTGGTCTTCTCTGGATTTTTGGTGGTCCTTTTTTGGACCCTATTGTCTCTTTGTTGCTGTCATTTCTTTTTGGGACAGTTGTCTGTTTTCTTAGACTTTTTTTGCTCTATCTTTGTATGTTTAAACTTTGTGGTTTCAGGTCCCTGTAAAACCTATTTTTTTCTTTTCAAAAATAATAAGGTTTACACAATAAAAGTTGAACCTAATTCTGAACAATGTTTACAAATTGAACCAGGAACAAAAGATTCTCTTAGAACATTAACACCAACTACAAAATTAGAACCTTTACAAGTTAAGGATAGAAATGAGATATTTCCATTCTGACAAAGTCATTGGATGATGATTGGGGTTCATTAGATTTCACACCTACATTTGATGGATAATACGAGATTATACAACCAAAATTAGGAAAAGAGAAAGAAGTTGCCATGATATCACCGAGTCATCAAAAGAATTTGAGTCTACCACTTTTAGCAAAGAAGAAGAAAAAAAAAATTATACATCCACATATGATACATGAATAATCATGAAAACCACCCTCTTTGAAAGAAATGTAAGCTATTTATGGAAGAGGATATCAACTTTTGAAATAATATGGCTATAATGGAAAATAATGTAGTGTAAGAGAACAAGGTATATGTGTCCCTATAGAGCCTAAAACACAAGAAACAACAAGAGGTCTTTTTTATTGTCCTTCAGTTAATCATACAAGAAATAAATAGCATTAGTTGTTGCTCCTTCCCATGTGGTAGTTGTAGTATCATAACATATTCACTACCATGCATAGAGGTATAAACTTGGCTTTATGCAATCATATTTTTTTTTGCAAGGAGCAACATATCCTAATCCATTTGGCTTATCTTTGTCCCTACACTTGGGGGGAAAGGGATTGGGTAGCCGTGTCCTAGGTACATTCCTTCTAGCAAGGGATCCCTTTTGTATCTCCTTAAAATGTTCATGTAGCAAGTACACTAACATTTTAAGGGGGGGCATACAGTCCCCCACTTGTTTTTTGGATAGGAAATGGTCTCTTATCAGTGATGATAGCATACATCTCCTAAGAAGCGTGACCTTTTCAACCAAAGTGTGGCCTTCTTAATCCACGTGACATGTCTCCTTTGTGGTGGTATTAGACTAGATGTCCCACAAGAGTATGACCTTTCTTGGCATATGATGTTCCCCTTAGTGGTAATGCTATGGTTGGTATGCCCTAAGGTGTGATATTTTATTCCTTAACTAATCCTCTCTTGGTGGTGATATCATTTATGATGTTCCCTAAGATGTGACCTTCATGTATTAAGCAAAACCCAGGTTTGATTGTTACCTTTTTTGGTGATGTTATTACAACATCCCTTGAGATTTTAAACCTTGTCATATTCATCCATGTGATGTTAAACCTTATCATATTCATTCCCCATGATGTTAAACCTTGTCATATTCATGGAACCTAGCATAATATAGCTTGATAGCCATGTGCAAACTTTTTTATTTCATGGAACTTGGCATAATGCATCTTGCCAGCCATGTGTAGCTTATTGTGCTTCACTTTTTTCATAGGGGTTGAACTTAGTGTAGTGTTGGCATAGCATCTTGATCATTTGTGGCACCTTATCAAGGTTATCCAAAAGTATAACTCTTGGTATGGTTGTTGTGGGCACATCTTGTAGACCTAGTGTGTGTTTTCCCATATTTTTCACCTTGTTACGGGCACACCTTGTATATCTCGTGTGTGTATCTCATTTTACCTTGTCATGGGGGCTCACCTAGTGAATATCAAACTTCACTAGCCTGTGTGTCTCTTGGTTTGTGATTCACCTAGCAAATATCAGACTTTGCTATTATGTGAGTCATGAACGCCTTTTAACATGGCCACCTAGCATAATACAACTTGCTTGGAAGTGGAGCCACGTGTTTCATGAGTGATGTGGAATAGCACATCTTGCTATTCCTCATATGAGCTACCATTTATTTGATGGATGACGTTTGGTATTTGAGACAGTTTAAGACTAAGGTCTCTTTGCCTTACCGACTGTAATCCTTTTATTACTAACCTTGTGTTTTGTTGTGTTTTTTTTGTATGTCTTTTTTGTCCTTGCATTATGTTTACATTGTGCTTGTTTTGTTTCATCATCATCCATATGTTACTTTATGTGATGTGTTTTCATCATGTATGCTTCATATTTTTTGACATGTATGTTTGTATATGTTGTCTTGCTACATATCATGTATATACATGTGTGTTTTCCTTTGTGCTTATGTTGGTTTACCATGGGATCTTGGATCTTAGGGGCTTGTGCACTCCCCCTTGATCATTTTCCATCATATCTCTTTAATATTCAGACAATCATACCCCTCCTGACACATATTTCTCTACTTTAGTGTGAGTCTAAGCATAAGTTAATACTCTCACTAAATTGGGGGATAAATGTAGTGTAGGAAATTGTCACCCTTAACAATTTCACACTATGTTTTGGCCCCTTAAATTATTGAGCCTAATTGACCCCCTAATTACCTAAAATTATGCATTTTGGGAGCCCATTTATACCATTTTTAATAAACTACAAGCATTCAATAAATGCATCCAACTCATGTGTTATTCCCAACATGTAGTGTCCTAAAAATTTGGGCCAAGACCCATAAGCTCTTGGGTATATGGGTCCCCTTCTTAGCTAAGACCCATTTTTGGACATGTTAGCAGTATTTTAACATTCAAATTTCAAATTTCAAGTGTCAGCTTTTGGGATCCAATTTTTGGTAAATTAGAATAAATGCCTATAAATACCTAGTCTTTTCACCATTTGAAACTATAACTACAATTGAGGAGAAAATACTATTGTCAAGATCAAGTCAAGAGTATCCTTTCAGAGTAGTATTGCAGCAATTCAAGATCCAAGCATCATTTCAAAGTGTATGTGAATTCATGTGTTCATGTTATCATGGTTTTGTGAAGGCTAAACCTTGTTGTAGGTCTCCAAAGAATTCAAGTATTCAAACAAGCAAGATCCAAATCCTTGAGGTGATGTGCATGAATTTAGTACTTCAAGGAAGCCATTGAAGGATGGTGAGTTGCAACACTTTTTTTATTCATCATTCCTTCCTTTTCGTTATCATCCATCCATTGAAATTTACCATTGTGGAAGTGGAAACACTTACATGGGGTTTAACTAAGGCAAGCCCCTAAAATGACCCACCATTTCCTCTCTTTGTGAATGTGTAGATCTTAGGTTGAAGAGGATTGAAGGAAGTGTGAAGACTTTTTGTCCATTGTTGCATTTGTTGTCATACATTTTTTCAAGCCACATAAAACTCACTTACAAAATTATCCAATAGTGTTCCAACAACTTTACAAGCGGAAATGAAAGCCTCAAATCTGTCACCAAATGATCCCAAAAGTTGAGCAACTAAGGCCCAACCACTACACCAAAAGACCATCCTGGTGGTCTTAGGGCAACACCCAGGCATTAAGAGTGGCTCGTGGGGCACATCTCCCATGACATACCACTGGAGAATCTAAGGGTAGGGACCACCCCCAATTATGCAGACCCCGAGGCATGAGCCAAAGGTGGGGCCATCCCACTTGATACATAGGGACATTACAATCCACTTTCCCCCAAGAGTATCGACCTCAAGACCTCGACTCTGATACCACTAAGGCCCAACCACTACACCAAAAGACTAGCCTAGTGGTAAGGGTGACACCTAGGAATTAAGAGTGGCTAGTGGGGAACATCTCCCATGACATACCGCCAGAGCATCCAAGGGCAGGGACCACCCCCCAGTTATGCAAACCCCGGGGCACGAGTCAAAGGTGGGGCCATCCCACTTGATGCACAGGGACATTACAGTCCAAAGGCCCAACCACTATGCCAAAAGATCGACCTAGTAGTGAGGGAAACTACCTAGGGTGTTAAGGGTGAGGTTTGCATCCCACCAACCTTAGAGGTGAAGGAATATAAGCCATGAGCATAGTGGACACATGGTCATGGAGCCCCACCATCTAGTTATCGAGTACATGCCTGCTAGCATGATAGGTTAGGACATCCACTGGGGTTTAACCCTTCATGCATGGAAATTACAACCCACCATGCTCCACAAGACTCAACCTCGAGACCTTGGCTTTGATACTACAAAGGCCCAACGACTACACCAAAATATTTCCCTAATCATGAGGGAAGCTACCTAGGGTGTTAAGAGTGAGGTTTGTATCCCACAACCTTAGAGGTGAAGGAATAGAAGCCACAAGCACAATGGACATGTGATCGTGGGGCTCTACCATCTATTATTAGGTAGATGCCTGCCAACACGATAGGTTACATCTATCGAGGTTTAACCCTTCATGCATGAGACATTACAACACCACACTCTGTGAGCCTTGACCTCAAGACCTTGGCTTTGATACCACAAAGGTCCAACCACTACATGAAAAGACCATCCTAGTAGTGAGAGTGGCTACTCAGGGTGTTAAGGGTGAGGTTTGCGTCCCACCAGCCTCAAAGGTGAAGGCATAAAAGTCACAATCATAGTGGACATGCGGCCATGGAGCCCCACCATCTGGTTATCAGTTCATGCCTGCCAGCACGACAAGTTATATCTGCCAAAGTTCAACCCTTCACACACAGGACATTATAGAACCACTCTTACATCTTGTTTTCCATGTATAGTATATGTAAATAGGGGCATGGTGCAAGAAAACCCATGGTGATCCAATCATCCTTTGTTAGTACATACATCTCTAAACTAGTGTTAATGACCACATCTTGTAGTACCCATTCATTGTCAATGTGATTAATTTTGCATCATTTATTATTATTGTGTGTTCTAAACACCATGATGTAGGGTGATACATGTCTATTGGTGATGCTCCTTGTGCTCCCCTGTATTTAAAAGTGCAAATTTTTTAGTCACAACTTAAAGTTTTGTAAAACTCCTTGATGAAATAAACATAGGATCACATATGCCACTTTAGGCTCCTCCACAGGTACATGAAATAACCAACTCCTATTAGGTGTCATAAAACATGTTTATTTCTTCTTGGTAAAATCATCATTAAACAAGTTGCATGATTGGTGCATTTCCCTTGACAAGTTAGATTCTCTCTCGTTATGACTTGGGGCATTGGATTGATGTGTGTGATACGACTCCAAGTGAGAACTTGGGTCATCTTTGTGCTAGAGGTAGACTTCAAAATCATCTATGTGAAATTTTTCATGCATCCCACTTTTTGAGGAGATCTAATCAATCTATAGTTTAGTTGTCCCCATCACAATACCCACACAATGAAACCTTAGATTAGCAATGCCTAGTATGCCCATGCTTGCCACATCCATAGTAGTTGCAACTTTTCCTAGTGTGACTACCACCTAAACCTTGATTGCCTCCTCATCGGAGTCTAAGTGCATTTTGTGCAAGTTTCCCTTCTATGGTGGCACACATCACTTGCTTCCCACAAGACTCTTGTAGTGCCTTGACAAGCTAACAAGTATTAGCATCATCAAAAGTGTTGTAACAAAATTTATATTGGTAATTAACATGGACCCCTTTCAACTTATGTAATAGTGGACACATTGACATGTCATGACACTCTTGGCAAATCATATAGTGTGGGATGCATAGACCACCTAAAGAAGAAATTGCATTGATTGCTTGTGCCCTCACCATCGGAAAACTAGTAGTGAAATGACCCTCACTTTGGCAATCCACACACCGTAAAGCTCTTCTTCCTTCACTTTTTTTCTAGCAATCTATTCCATGTGTCTAGCCATCATTCCCATCTTTTCTTCAAGTTGAACATATGATACTCTCTCACCTAGGTTTGAGCCAAAGTATTGGAGCTAAAATTTAAATTCAAATTTGGCTAAGTCTTACCTATTTTATTCTTACCATGAGTCAACTTGGTGTATATTTTGTGTGATTTATTGCTATGTAATTATATACAAAGAAATTTAATTAGTACCATTCATCATCATCAAAAATCATGCAAAAAAATTACATATTAAAGAGGAGAATCCTTCTAGGAATATTCTAAGCAAGGGGTACCTAGGAGAACATGACCCTTGCAACTTGGTGATCTCCCAAAAGAAAATATTGTCAACCCTTAGTAATCAACAAAAGAGAAAGATCATAATGCATTAAAGATAAACAGTGCATGTTTCACCAAATCACATATGGGATTTACATAACAAATTTACATTACATGGAAGTGATCGAGAACCACAAGATCAACCTATGTAGAAATCAAGACTATGATAATACCAAGACATTTTCAATGTACAAAGAACCCATTATCAATCATGAAAGAAACAAATTTAATTTTTCACCATTATTTCTAAAATTAAAAACCTTTCTTAAAAGTAATCATATTTACTTTCTTAAAATAATATTTATTGTTAATGTGTTATTGATGATCTATTGTTGGCCAATTTCAAATTGCCCATGTGACCTTTTATTTTAAGGAGTCAGCACCCTCGTTTAGTCCCGACCTTTTTCTTGATTATAACTTGCCACTTATATTATCAAAAACATTTAAATATCTAATTTATCTTTCCTAACTCACAATTAGTAATCTAAATTAATTAATGTGATGTTTATTTTCCCTAATTTTATTTGTTGGAAGCCCCCAAACATTGTATCTGGGCATTACCTACTAGCCGTTGCCGTGCCTAGAGAGAATACAGCTTTTTCATTTTCTATTACTTTGACTTAACCCCATCGGAATGTCCCATCACCCACACATTTTGCAAAGAAATCCGATTCCGTTATTTTTTTAAAAACCGAAGCCCAAGACACATATACTTAACTAGTCCCAAAAGTCCAAAAGGACAAGCGTAGCCCCTTTCCCGGTCGGTGCGACCGGGGGCTTAGTTTGAAAGTGGAGGCAGCGTGTAAGATGATAAGACCGAGGGAAGATATAGTTTAACTAACTGGACCCCATGTGCGTCGCAATCACCGCACCCGACCCTCTGCCGGCAAACTTGTCCGGCCGTACAGGACAGCTCATCACCCCCCAAACGGTACCTACGCCCCACGCTCCTTAAAAATTCCTAAACAGAAAAAGATGACGATAAAGAGAAAGAGCAGTCCTAAACATGTAGTTAGCGCCTTACAACGGAAATTAACGTTCTCGATAAACGTGCCAGCCAGACGACAGAAGGCATCAATCCATGCACACAGTAAGACAGAATACGAACCCAAATCAAGGCAACAATAAATAAATCAGGTTTTTCTTTCATTTTTTTTAGGTGGTGGGATTTGGGATTTTAGGAGTTAAATAAAATTGGGTTTGACGGGGAAATAAAATTTGAATGCATGTTTGAACAAGGACAGATGGGAGCGTAGTAAGGTTTTTGGGCGCTGGAAGTTTCCCGCCTTAGAGAGTGGAGAGTTTATTATATGAATATAATATATATAAGAGAGAGAAAGAAGTAGCAGAGGTTGGCAGGCAGAGTATCTGATATTTTGCAGCAGTAGCAGCAGCACTGGAAACATGGTGGGTGTGTATGTATGTGGGTTTTTGTTTTATGAATTTTTTAATTTTCTGTAATTTTTCTGTAATTTATTTTCTCCCCTATTTCACTTGTTCCACATTGGTACGGCTCCCAACTCTTTGAATGTGTGTCTGTCAGTTTGTTGCAGATGGGGCCTCTCCTGTCCACCATTGGATTTCTGTTTTCCTTTTTTTCTTTTGGGGTTTTGGTACATTGGTTTTTTTTTATAGGGGCTTGGGGGGGCTGTTAAATTAGAGTGGTATTATCCAATTGGCAGGCATTTGGGATTGGAGGGAATTGGATTGAGATTGGTATTGGGAATTGGTGATTTGGAATAATGGGCGATAGCGTGCAGGTGGGCTACTCACTGTTGGGCTCCAAGAACAAGCCAGCATGGATGGAGGGATTGCTGACTGAGAAGTTCTTTGTGGGATGTGGGACTCATGATACTGCAAGAAAGAATGAGAAGAACATATATTGCTTGGATTGCTGCAAGAGCATCTGCCCTCATTGTTTACCAGCACATCTTACACATCGGTTACTACAGGTAATCCGACTCTCTCTGTCTTCTTTAATTGTGTAATTCTGGTATGTGGTTCCTTTTGGGTTTTCTTTAAATTGAGGAACTTCTTTGTAACCAGATAAAACCCAATTTCAACCTTCGCGAACTTCTTCTAACTGAAATCCTTGTGCACGCCCATGAGCAAGCGGTTTCTCTTTGAAATGTTCTTTCCCTGCACCTTTGCCTTTACAATTTTGAATTTTAGGCCATTTGGTGAGCGAATTTGCTTTTCCGAATTGGGCATTTCCTTTTTTCTAACTATTTTGCCTGAGTTAAAGAGTTTCGAACTTCTTTGCCTAAGAAGCGAAAGGCAAAAATGAGAATTCTTTTCTGAGAAGGTTTACACCTAGGTTTGGCGGATTGTCAAGGTTTAGTTCTTTGGTGGATTGTCAAGGTTTAGTTGGGTTATGAATTCCATTCAAAACAAAACGGATACAATACAAAATTTGAACATTTACGCCAAATGGATTGAAATCCTTTTGTGGGCTTCCACAAGGGTTCACGGGTGTGGAATTGGTGTCTAGCTTGGCTGTGGTCGAAGAGACTTGGACTCGTTGTCTAAAAAGTGAAGGGCAAGAGTAAGAATTGCCTTTTTTAGTTAGGTTTAGCAGGTGGATGTGTAAGATTCGGTTTGGTCATGAAGTCAAACCAGGGGTACAAAATTTAAGCAATGTATAACGCAAGAAGAAAGAAATCTGCAGCACACCTCCACGGCTTGGCCGCATAAGGCCGAATTGGCGTCTGGCTTGGTCTGAAACACAAGCTTTTACCTTTCTACACCTTCTAAGTCTTCCAGGCTCTGGATTTCAGTGGCCAAGCTTATAAATTGACAAATTGAGAATCGATTTATACACTGTAGACTTTAAATGGTCCTGACGCTCAAGTTGTCAAATTTACTCCTTTGATGAAAGAATCTAAGGGCTTTCAATGCAGAGTTCTTAGATTATGCTTACTAAGTTTTGTTCTCAGTTTGAGTCTAGCAGTATTCGAAACTGATGTGTTAAGCTTTGGTCTGTGATAATTTCCAACTGTTTTCTGCACCTAATTTTATAGAGACAGCATTCCTAGGACACAATATCAGAAATTGGTCCATTATGCTTTGTTTTTAAATTATTATTTCCTCTTGTATCTACAAGGGATTCTTTTCTGTTTTAACATTAAAATCTCCTTATGGAGGTCCGATGGTTTACTGAACATTTTAGGCATGTACTTTTTTTTTTGGTTTCCATTTTTAAAGCCGCAATGGGTTAGTATTGTTGTGTGTAGGTAATCTCATTTATCAAGGGATTTGAAAATGTCTTACCAATTTCTGTGTTCGTTGTTGGAATTTTGTATTTAGGTTCGGAGGTATGTTTATCATGATGTTATCAGGCTTGATGATCTAGCAAAATTGATCGATTGCTCATATGTTCAGGTTAGTTTAACCTTTTACCGCAACTCTTCATTCTTGTTAGTAACCATATACTAAAGATAAATTTGTTTTTGAGCAAAGATTCACCCCAATGGGTACTCCAGTTTTGAGTATAGCATGAATTTGATTTCTTGTGTGTTTTTCTGTGCCATTCCAGTCATATACCATCAACAGTGCAAAAGTGGTTTTTCTAAACCAGAGGCCGCAGTCTAGGCCTTTCAAAGGGTCTGGAAATATGTGTGGAACTTGTGAAAGAATCTTGCAGGAACCATACTTCTACTGCTCCTTAGGTTGCAAGGTTGGTCAATTATCTAATCCTTAATCGACATGTTACTGGTATAGAGTTGAGATTCTCACATCTGTACTGGAACTAATTTATCTTTCCCTCGTTGGTGCTTAACACTTGCGAAATGATACTGCCATAAAATTGGTTTGTTCTTGTACTGATAGAAACATGACAACGAAAATTGCAGGTGGAACACATTGTGAAACAGGGGAAAGATTTATCTCGGTACTTACATAAATGTGAAACTTTGCCCCTGTCTGATTTTGTATTCACACAGTTTGAAGCACTGAGAACTGACAATGGGGATTTCGAAGAGGGGCAGATGACACCTAATTCTATTCTTGACAACTCATTATCCTCTGGATCTAGTGCCAGTGGAACAGTGGGTTGTAAGAACTTGGCTTCCACAGCCACGACAGATTTTGTGAAGATGAAGAGAAATGGGAAAGCTGGTCAAACCTCTACACCAATACCCGAGGCGGCTGTATCTTGCAGTAGGAGAAAAAGCACCCCTCAGAGATCCCCTCTGTATTAGCTTCTCTCTTATTTTCTTCCTGCAAGTGTAATGGTTTGTTTCAATCTGTCTGGTTATTTTTTCCAGGGCAAATCAGACAGATAAACAATGCCAAGGATTGGTGACCTCAGCTGCCATGGTTTTTGGTGATAATTTATAATCTCGGCCATATAAAGAAGGGGAATTGCAGAGCAGTTCCAACTGGATTCATTTCCCAGTAATTCTTCAGACAGCATTGTTATTCTGTGGGCAGTATATAATTTGCATTGAGCAAGCCTCCAATGTCTGCTATGAAGCTTGCAATTTTGAATGCAATTATATCATTACCTTAATAGTGTGCTATGTATAGAAGGATAAGGCTTATGTACGCCATTTACTGATAATTACAATTATACATTCTGTTTATTTGCTTAATATATCCATACATGTGTATTTTTACTTGTGTTTTACTCGTCTAGACACAATTGGACATGAATGATAAAACTGTCTGTAATCATAATGACGCAAAATTAATGGAAATGCTCCCAATATGTCTCATATTAGTTTCATTGGATTGAGATAAATTAAACTTTTAAGAGGTAATGATAAAGGTAACTTGTTTGTAGTCCCTACCGAGCTATATCCCACTGTGGCATGTGAGACACCTTTCTAACAAAAGGTTCACAAAAGGATTTGTTTTTTCTTCTATTTAATTGTACAGGAATATCTTTGTCTTTTTATACTTCTGTTCTAAATTTACTTTTGTTTTTTTTCATAAGATTATTCAAAAAGCTTTCTTTTATATTTTTTTTTTATGTTTTCAAATTTAATGTGGGTCAAACTATTTGAAAAACTGAACATTAAAGATTTTGTATTTAAAAGTCTTAAAGTTATTATTTAACATTGAAATAATTAAGAGGGGTTAAAGTATTAGAACTTTATTTGCTTTTAACATCTAGGTTTGGTCTGAATTCAGATTTGTTTAGTAATTAAGATTGATTAGTTATCAAATAAGCTTCACACTACAAGTCTCTTCAAGATGTGTTTCTCAACATGACCCATTTTTATATATATCTGTACATAATGTTATACCATTTCTGGATCAATTTGCAAGCATCCTATCCAAGAATAGAGCAAGTCTTCTAAGATATTAGTCAATAATTATTATTATGTAGACTTTCAAGTTTAAAAATGTTGGAAAAAATTAGAAAGAAAAATACCAAGTAATGAGTTAATAAACATTTTTACTGGACTTTTAAGTTCAAAATTTTTGAAAAAATGATCTTAAATTGAAAAATATTATTATTGAATTGTAAAGTTAAGGGACCCTTGGTCTACTAATGAAGTTGAATGGTTCTAGATGGGTTCATCAAGAATCATCCTTAGACATCTTAAGGGATGAGGCCTTGGATGACTTTGGTAGAATGGATATCCACAGTCGACATCATAAGGGATGAGGCCTTGGAGGGCTTTGGTAGAATGTATATTCCATTGTCATCGATTCTCAAACGAAGAGGTTTCAGCATAAGACTCGCTCTCCCAAATTAAATAAAGATACGATTTGTGAGTTAGATATAAAACCCTCTAACCAAAAAGGGTTTTTAAAAACTATTTATCCCCACACGTCTCTAACTACGGCAGCTTTTAACAATGCATGTGACAGTAATAAAAGCATACTTTAATATGCTGATGGCAACAGTCCTTTAAAAACACTTCATTCCCCTGAACTGTGGAATAAATTGACTCTGAATTAAAAATTTAAAAGAACAGGTTATAGGTATATACAATTGTGCGCCTTTTAAAGTCCCAGGAAAACCTTCCCAGTGTTTACCTTGGAGTATTGAAGAAAATCTGGTATCATTGAAAAGCAGGGCTGCAGGTTTCAACCGGCACGGTTCCATTTAACAATTGAACCCAAATATCAGATTCAGGATATGGATGGAACTTTATTAACAAGTTGAGGTGTTGAATTCTGAGAGCAAGTTGAGGTGCACTGGCAGAGGCCATTATCCCCACTATCTGCTGTGGATAAGTCTGAGTGGTGTGGTGATGTAACATCCTTATCATACAGATATTGCAGGGATACTCAATTGCAGAGAATAAGATAAATTGGCATTCATTGATTACAAAGCACATCTGTGGAGTGGGACTGGGTAAAAAGAGAGGAGTGCAACCAACGGTACCAAGCACCATGAAGCCAAGATTGATGACAGAGTGGGGTCCTAAATATGGCCTTTTCACCAACACTTTTTACCCAAATCTCAGGATCAAACATCTCTACCGACAATGCTCATTTGACAGAGCAGTGGCATTGACCTGCCCACGTCAAATAGTTTTTATACTTGTAAGAGTTTTAATCATCCATAGATATAATCAATAAGAAACACTTAATTTTTATGATAGAGATAGTGAATTAAAATACAGGAAAAAATTATATGAGAGAAAGGAAAACAGTTCAAATAAAACAGGATTTTTTATTTTGTATCATAGTATGCAGCTTTAGATAATTATTTTTAATATTAAATAATTAAATTAAATGTAATCAATAACAAACAATTAATTTTTATGATAAAGATAGTGAATTAAAACAAAAGAGATAATTAAATAAGAGAAAGAAAATGGGTCAAATGAAATATGATTTTTTAATGTGTAGCATATTATGTTGTTTTAATTATTCTTAGTATTAAATAATTAAACTAAATGTAATCAATAACAAACAATTAGTTTTTATGATAGAGATAATGAATTAAAATAAAAGAGAATTAAATAACAAAAGGAAAACAATTCAAATGAAATATGATTTTTTAATTTGTATCATATTATATTGCTTTAATTATTCTTAATATTAAATAAATAATTAAATTAAATGTAATCAATAACAAACAATTAACTTTTATGATAGAGATAGTGAATTAAAATAAAAAAGATAATTAAATAACAGAAGGAAAGAAGGAAGGTAGTTCAAATAAAATATGACTTCTTAATTTGTATCATAGTTTATGTGTAATAGGTTTTTTAATTGTAAGAGTTTTAATCATTCTTAATATTAAATAATTAATTTAAATAATAGAGTTCGATAGATGATAGAATTAAAACAAATGTGATAGTTAAATAAAATGATAGGTATATTTAGCTTTAGGGTAGATGATACATAAATGATGTTGATATTGTTTAGGAATGATTTGTCACCATAGAATAGTTTACATCTATAATATCTTAATTTGATTTGAAATAGAAAATTTTGTGGATTAATTTTGTTTCCTACATGAGCAATCCCGATTGCCACAAACCTAATATGACATATGAACTTGATCTAACAAAAAATGCTCTCCTAAAATCTATTTTTCTTTGCTTAATACATATATGAGAAGTCAAGGCGATGCCTAATGAAACTAATTAGGAGCTTATGGACTTGATAAGTAAATGGGTTCTCTAGGTCTAACCTTGGTGATGAGAAGGATCAAAGACAACATTCAAGACATGCAAATACATCCTATATGATTATACAAATTTGATTCCTTTATTTCTCTTTATGACTAAAAGAGGGGTAAAAATTTATTCAAACCAAAATAAAGTAGTACAAAGCAAGGGCATTACACACCCAGGTGTCAATCTCCACTAAGTGGTCCAACTGTTGTGACAAATCCAGGGGTAATTGACCCCTATCCACAATGTTCCAATTCTGCAAATGATTGAAAGCCCATTTGGCCAAACAATCCGCAACCCCATTCCATTCTCTAGGAATGTGACAAAAAGTAACAGATTCCAAGGAAGCACATAGATTAAGAATCTGTTTTATAATTACAACCAAATGCCAATTGACATCCTCTAACGGTTGCCTCTTAGGTGTATTTTTGGTTATAAGAGTTATGTAATCCCAAATCCCTAAAGATAAATTTAGCCTAAGTGTTGGAGTGACAAAATTAAGGTAAATGACTTACAACTTATGATTAAGTTGGGACAATGGACCACTTGATAAGGATGGGTAAATCCTTTAGGATTTGCTAGACCAAGGGGGATATTCTAGGCCGAGGTGATTTTCTTGAGGTAACTAAAGATAAATAATGATAAATTTGTTTGTAAGACAAACCATATGTAATGCACAAGAAACTCCTATTTGAATATTAGTAAACACATATGTAATGATTTATCTAAAACAAGGATTTCACACCTCATAGCAATTAGATGAGTAAACCATATAGAGAATAAGGATGTGTTCTTCTTATCCCCTTGATCTGTAGAATACTATATTTCACTTCACACATGGATGCAATAAGAACTACAATATATATCTCGAAGTGAGTGATATTTGTGGGACACAAGCATTTTATGACATTAGGGCAATGAGATTCATGCAATGCAGAGGATCAACTACTTCCATTATTCTTACTCAAGGTTGATAATTTGTTATTTTTAATAAATACAATGAGATAACAATGCGGATCAACTACTTCCATTATTCTTACTCAAGGTTGATAATTTGTTATTTTTTATAAATACAATGAGATAACAATGACTTGAACATGTAGTATATGGGTGTTGTTAGCAAGTCAAAGATGGGGTTAGAAGCTACTACAGGCTACCACAAAAGGTTTGCAGTACTAGGAAAAGACATTATATATCTTTACGAGTCATGTACCTTCAAGGGAATGTATGTATATATGCAATGCAAATCATATGTGATATAGGATGAGAGATAGGATGCTAGATAAGAGATAAGATAGACATATGCATGTACTACTATGAAACATAGACTAAGAATTGCTATTGTATGAGATTCTAATATAATATAAAGGAACTATAAGGGTTATACATGTGTGCAATAAATGTATGAGTGTTTCTTTTGATGTTGATATGATGTGTTAAGTATCCCTTCTAGAATCTTACCACAAATGTTTGTTTCTCTTACTCTATCCTTTGGGGTATAAACATACTACATAAGAGGTATTAAACTATAGATCTTCAAACTCTACTCCCCCATTTCTCTTGCTAATATTAGTTCCATTGTCGGGACCCTAGAGAGAACAGTAAAGAAATTAGAAGCATAAGAAGGGAAGGAAAATTGGCAAAAAAATAAATGTCATCAGACTCTAAGGTCCACCTCTGTGAAAGGGGGGTAGGCAATTAGGAGATGATGAATGGAAAGGGGGAAGGACTTGAAAGGGTCCCTGAAAAGATGCGATGGTTTATATTTTAAAAGAATCCAAGGATATATAGATTAATGAAAATTCTAGAACAAAATGCCATGAGAAAAGGAAAAAGAAAAGACAAACCAAGGAAGTAAGTAAAAAAGAAAATAGACAAGGATGTTGGAGAAAGAAGAGAAAAAAAACTAGGAAAGAGAGCAAAGGTACCACAAAAGAGAAATAAAATAGAAAAGAGAGAGAAAGAGCAAGCTGACAAAATGAAAAAAGAAATTTTAAAGAAAAGAGGGGAGCGTGCCAAGAAGGGTGTTTTCGAGTGTGCTGATGTGCGTGCAACCAATAATATGAAAGAGAAAATAAAGAAACAAAATCTAAGAATGTTGCAGAGGAGCAAAATGAAGAAGCGATGAAAACTAATCCTAATCATGAGGATTTTTTAATTAAACACAAATTGGTACCGATCACTAATGAAGAGACACATTTGAAAATGAAGAGTTATGAGGAATAAACATCACCCCTAGACTAGGAGTCACTCCTTATGGTGGATATAACACATATAGAGACAAACAAGGGAAAAGCAAAAGTTACGATACCAAAATTGTCGACAACTTACATGTAGTGAATTGGGATATTTTGGAAAGTAATAATCAAACTATTGAATGGAGAATTATAGAAGAACAAAGTGAGTGTGGAAAACTCAAAATTGATATTCAGACTAGTTCCATATTTAGTAGTCAAAGAAGCAATACTGCAAGTCGAGAAGAGAACTCCTTAAAGGAAGATGAAATGAGCACAATGATGAAGATGCCAATTTTTGAAAAGGATACCAAAAATACCACAAAACATATTTTCTTATTAGATATTTTTTAGAAAAGCTAGAATGAACAACACAAAAGTACTAAACTATTTGATTTCATTGAGTCCCTAAGAGATGAACCGTTGAACTAGTACCACAAATCATACCCACAAAATAATAAGGCCTAGGATGAGGTGAAGAAAGCATTTGTAGAGAATTTTGACAGTTTAGAACTCCCTACAAGAGTAAGAAAACTAAGGGAACTATCAAAATGTGAAGAAAAATCTATCCTAGAATTTGATAAAAGGTTCAAAGAAGTAACCCAAAGGGTAGAAGATCCATTAAATGATAAAAAGAAGAGAGAGTGGTTCCTCTCCAAAATAACCCCAAAACTCAGAATAGCTTTAGATGGTAGGTACTTTGCCTCATTATATTCAAAATTAGTCACACTAGCTTGCCAGATAGAAGGTCAATCGTGGCAAAAAATGGAGAAAAATAAGAAAATAAGATGGAACAATTATAATTAGAAATAGATCAATTGCGACTAAGACAAGAACTCATGAAACATGAGATAAGACCATAAAGGCCTAATCTATGGTGCTCATATTGTGGTAGAGGGGACATATATGTGAAATGAATGTCCTAAAGAAATGGAAGAAAAGAAGGTAAATGCATTTAGAGTAGATCTTTGCACAATTAAGAAACCAAACTCTCTATATTATAGCACTTGTGGTTAATGGGATGATTATGTAACCCTAGTGTTCCCATCCCAATTATTTTGGGTAAAAGAAGACCAAAGTATCGATAAAATGTTGGCATATGTCCAAGGATTGACGGAAAGGATGTTGTATGCACAAGATCGTGGGTATAGGGAAGTGACATGGCAACAAAACTAGAGAAATTTTGATGCCATTCAAATTCCAACACCATACAACAATGACCCATTTCAGGGAGGAAGAGGTCATGGTCGAGGAAGAGGAAGGAGAGTAGATGCCACCTGCTTCAATTATAGAAACCTATGACATTTTTCCACTGAATATTAGGGTGAAAGGAGAAAATAGTGTATTTTTTTAGTTAGGAGGACCACGGCGCTTTTAACTATGAAAATGCACAATAATACTATAAAAAAACACAAGCGAAAGGTCAGAATGATAAACAGAAAGACTCAAATGCAACTAGGGGGCAATGCTCATATGCAAAGTACCTAAGAACTTGGTAGAAGAAACAAGAAGGTGTCACAAGGTTGAAAAGGATGAGGGATACACCATACAGGAGGGTAGTTGAAGAAAAATACCACACAAAGTCTAGACCTAAGGGTAAGAAAATAGTAATGAATATATAGGATACCGATATTGGAAGGATAAATGTGGCAACCATAGAAGACGAAAGTGTTGGCATATTGTTGTCATTGATGTCAAAAGAGAGATCAGAGGTGAGATGGAACTGATGCTTCAAGTGAGAATGTTGGTATTAATGTAAAAGTGTCATTGATGTTAAAGGAGAAATCAAAGGTAAGATGGAATTGATCCTATAGGGGAGATTTTTGGCATGATGAAAAAAGGTGTCATTGATGTAAAAGGAAGTCCAATGGTGTGCTTGGATGTCATGAAGACCAAATGATCAATGTCTAGAAGAGTTGGTGCAGAATGATGAAGACATAAGCATGTATCTACAAATGTTGCAAAGTTGCTCAAATGTTGCAACAATGTCATGAAATGTTGGCATATTGTTGCAAAGGGTTCTTCCAGAAGACAAAGGTGAAATAGAGGCCAGATTCAATATTGGTTTTTCAAGAGCATTCTTGAGATGTGCTTTACATGATCAAAAGATGTCAAATGTGTTTTGGAATCAATTATTTGTGCTCTTAGTTTGAACTAGGGTTTTGTAAATGAACCCTAAGTGTTGTAGTCATGGCGATTGAACAAAGCTTATAATTTTGTGTTAATTGTATATCAATGCTTGTAGGTCACATAAATTACAACTTATGTCTTTGAAGTCATGGAGTTGAAAGACCCCTTCACCTTATGCTTACCAGCTTGAAAAATATTCAACAACTATAATATTTCCTAAAGTCGCAAATGAAATATTTGTCTTCACTTGGTTGGGGAGACTACACCATATCGATAGGACTCACTTTGAAGTCCCTTTGAGAAAACTCATCAAATAAAATACAACATATCAGGAGGAGATGTTTTAGAGTCCCTTCGATGAAATGATCCGCCATAGATACATCGAAGTAAAAATGGAATTTCAAAGAGACGGTTTCAAGACTTCTTTGATGGAAAGATTGAAGAGACTTTTGGATATCGAAATGAGTAGATTTAGAGTCCCTTCGATGTAACAAAAAAATAGAAAGGTCGCATATGAAGTTATTGGAAGGTGATGTCATGTTGATAGGTGGAAAAAAATGATTGCATCGACTAGGGCTATCAGTGATGGACTTTATCAACAATTGTGATTGAGCTAGTAATGACACAATAAGGAACCTCATCGGTGAGAAAGACAAATATTGGCGGGACAAAATTTTTGGTCCCTTCAACACAACAAAGGCACCTCATCGAGGAGAAATAAGAATATCGGTGGAACAAAATATTGGTCCCTTTGATACAACAAAGAGATGGTGATGACAGATTAATAAATGGTGGAGATCGAGTGGTGTTTGATTGAATGGTGCAAGATGTGTTTCTAGTGGGACCCAATAGGAAGGGTGATAAAGGTGGATGGTGATGTGTAAACAGGTGGCACTGCACAATTGATCGATTAGCCAACTCATATCATTGTTGTGAGTTGCACAATGTTGATGTGGATGACAAATGGCGATAGCTCGCTAGCCTGTTGAGATTTAGTGGGCCTGTGGTCAGAGCTCACGAGGAAGCAAACTTTGGAAATGTGTCTTGGTGGTCCCCACGTATGGAAAGCGGTGTATGAAGGAGATTTATGGTGGAGATTTAATGGACCATTTATATGATGGTTGTGTTTTGAAGTTGGGTAATGAACGAAGATCAGAGTATCATGGTGTGAAGACTACAGATCGACAGCCCAGATTCAAAGATGATGACCACAAATGACTAAGTTCATGTGAACAAGGGTTTTGACTAGTAACCCACATACAGGAAAAATTTAATTTGTTCAACTACACCTTTGACCAATTTGAATGAAGAATTTATCGAAAAAGTGATGACACAACTTGCAAAGGAGATCGAGATCAAAATCAAATCAGATAAAAAAATAATGTATTAATTGCATATCTGATTCTAGGGTTTGACAAAGAGCCAATTTGGGAAAAATATCTGTAACATAATTAAATGAGTGTGAGGCTCGATGCAAAATTAGTACGATTTCAAGTAAACCCTAAAAAAATGTTTTAGATGATAGCTTTCCATATTGATTGAGATTGAATCAAAGCATATAATTAGGAGAATGCATTTAATGTATTTTTGGTTTAGGGTTTTGTTGACCACCATAATATCCAATTAATTATATTGACCACCATAATATCCAATGAATTATATTTGAAAGAGATGATGGTGTGTGGCTTAATGTATAGAAAGCTTTCTAGAGAATCTTGTGAATGAAGGAAACCTAGCAAAACTTTCTAGTTTGAAAAGTTTGAATATGTAATTAATTTGGACAGTGATGCATGGCTTGAGGTATTGATTACAGATTGGTAGAGTCAAGAAAAAGAAAAATACAATCAGGTAATTGTCTAAGTGGCGTGTCTGCAAGAGAAGAAGGTGAGTGAGAGCAGGGTTGTAGACAGAGAATGCACTAATTTTGAATGAGTAGAACCCAAAAAAAAAATCTTAATCTTGGTTAATATTTAGAGAGAAAAGTTATGTGTTGTTGAGTATGTAGTTGAGTCTAAGAATTTGAGTATGGAGTAAAGAGGGAAGAGAGAGTGTAGTGCAGCAGACAAAGAATGCACATGCTTAGATAGAGTGAAACCCAAACAAAAAGTATAACATCATCAAGGGTTTGCATTCAAGGTGCAGCAAGGTAGAATAGAGAATGTTCTAAGTGTAGAGTAGAAAAAGGAGAGAGTGCAAAACATAACAGATAGAGAGGTGTAGAGTAGAGTTATGTGTTGTTGAGATTGCAACATCAACAGTAGAGAGAATGTCTACATAGTTGTAGAACAAATATTAAGCAATTACAAATTAGAATTGTAACAAAGAACTGATTACTGTTGAGTTTTTTGAAGGTTTAATTTGCTATAACTAATTCACCCCCCTCTCAATTGTCTTGTTCATTTCAACAATTGGTATTAGAGAGAGGTTCCTTGAAGAAGACCTTAACCACTTGAGGTAGATCCAAGACGGGGAACAAAACTCCTTTGGAATATCCTAGATTCGATGGCTCAAATTATACATTTTGGAAGACAAAGATGGAAGGATATTTGTCTACTCAGGGATATGAGATTGAGAAGGCTCATTAGAATACATACACTCCACCTTCAAATGGTCCGAGTAGATGTGCAAAAATCAAGGCACATTAGATCAATGCTAAGGCAAGGTACATTATTGTGAATAGTCTTTCAAATACTGAATTAGTTAAAGTTATGAGTTTGAAGACTACTAAAGAAGTTTGGGATAAGTTAGAAAGCATTTATGAAGGATATCCGAAAGTAAAACAAGAAAAGTTATAGAACTTGAAGAAACAATTTGAAATTATGCATATATCTGAAGATGAAACAATTAAAGGCTACATATAGAGAGTTGATGAATTGGTAAGTAATATGAGAGGCCTTGGTGCAATAGTTAAAGAATCTAAAGTGGTCAAGAAAGTTATTAGATCTCTTCCAGATTGTTATAGTGAAAAGGTATCTGCTGTTGAGGAAACTGTTGATTTTGAAAATTATTCTAGAGATCAGTTGATTGGTACTTTGACTGCATTTGAAATGAGAAAAATGAAGAAAGGTACAAAAGTAGAGACTACTTTCAAGGCTAGTAAATCAGAGAAGGTTGAATATTTAGGTGATGAAGATCTTGATGATTTGGAAGCTAACTTTGTGAGGAAGATGAAAAAGGGCATTGGTAAGTACAAAGGTAAATTACCTTTCAAATATTTTAGTTGTGGTGAGATAGGTCATTATGCTTCTAGATGTCCAAAAAGAGCTCTAAACAATAAGAACAAGGAAAATAAAGGAAAGATGATAAAGAAAGTTTACTATGTGAAAGAATATGTGGGTATTTCTGGTGATGAACCTAATTATGGAGATTTTGATGATAATGAATGTCTGTTTTTGGTTATAAAAGAAGAATCTAGTTCTACTAACCTTGAAATTTGTGTGAAGGAAAGTATTTCGAAGATGAAGGATAAGGTTGAAGGTAATTTGGTAGATGCTTTTCATGTCAAGGAGGATAATAATTATTGGGTTGTTTATAGTGGCTACTCTAATCATATGACTGGAGACAAAAGTAAGTTTGTTAAACTTGAAAAGTATGATGCAAGATTAGTTAAATTTGGAGATGATTCAAGAGCTAAGATTTGTGGAATAGGTTCAATCAATTTCAATGGCAAACATAACACTGAAAATGTTTACTATGTTAAGGGTTTGAGACACAATCTCTTGAGTGTCAAAAAAATGTGTAGCAGAGGGTATAATCTTGTGTTTAAGGATGAAGCATGTGAGATATAGAAAGGGTCTAAAACTATGATTGTTGTTGGTAAGAGAATGGATGGAAACATTTACTAGATTAAGGGTGTTGATGGTAATTGCTTTATGTCTCAGATTAATGTTAGTTGGTTATGACATTGGAGGATGTGTCACATGAATTTTGATAACTTGGCAAGAATTAGTTCAGTTCATGCAGTGAGAAATTTACCTAGAATCACAAAACCTATCAATGTTGTTTGTGAGAGTTGTCAATTTGGAAAACAAAAAAGGGGTATCTTTAAGGGAAAGAAAAAATTTGTGACCAAACTATTGGAATTAGTGCATACAGATCTTTGTGTTCCTACAAGTGTGAGAAGTCTACAAGGTGACTAAATTCCTCAACAGAATGGAGTTGTTGAAAGGAAAAAAAACTATTCAAGAAGCTGGAAGGACTATGATGAAAGAGGAAAATCAACCACAAGTCTACTAGAGAGAAGCTATTCATACTACTATTTACATAATTAACAGAGTGCAAGCCTAAGCTAACATCACAAAGACTCCTTATGAGCTATGGTATGGAAGGATTCCTACTGTGAAGTACTTTAGAGTGTTTGGAAGCAAATGTTACATCAAAAGAGAAGAAGAAAACTTAGGAAAGTTTGATGCAAGGTCTAATGAAAGTATCTTCCTTGGATATTCTATTAAAATCAAAGCTTATAGATGTTACAACAAAAGGTTGAGAAAGATAATTGAAAGTGCAAATGTTAAATTTGATGAAAACATGTAGAATTCCATTACAGTAGATGGATATGCGTCAAATGAACATGATTACAAAGAAGAAGAAAAAGCTGATGAACAAGAGATGCAAAATGAAGAGGAAGAAGCTCTGGACAAGACCCCTAAAACACCTTAATTATGTGCAAAAGAATCATTCTGAAGATCAGATCATTGGAGACAAAAGGAAAGGTGTACTAACAAGAAGCAAAGATGTTGAAGTTGAGGTAAAAAAAATTTACTTTCTAAAGTTAAACCTAAATAAGTGATTGAATCATGTAAGGATGAGCATTGGATGAAGGAAATGGAAGAAGAACTTATGTAGATAGAGAAAAATCAAACTTGGCAATTGGTCCCTAGACTGACAAACAAAAACATAATTGGAACTAAGTGGGTATTTAGGAACAAGCTGAATGAGAACGAAGAAGTAAGACAAGGAAATACTTATGTTTAAGGGTTACTCACAAGTAGAAGGTATAGATTTTGAGGAGACTTTTGTTCGTGTACCTAGAATGGAAACTATCAGTTCATGTTTTTGACATTTGCAACACATAAATATTTTAAGCTCTATCAGATGGATGTGAAGTTTGCTTTTCTGAATGGAGAGTTGGAAGAAGAAGTTTACATGGAACAAGAAAGTTTTCAGTTGTCAGATCAACCAGATATGGTATGTAAGTTGAAGAAGGAATTATATGGTTTGAAGCAAGCTTCTTGAGCTTGGTATGCAAGATTGGATAGGTACTTGATACAACAAGGATTCAGTAAGGGCTCCATAGATAGTAATCTTTACTTTAAAATTGAGGAAGACAAAATCTTGATAGTAGTTGTATATGTGGATGATATTATCTTTGGTGGAAATGAGGCTATGTATAAGAATTATTTTAAAGAAATGTAGAAATAATTTAAGATGTCAATATTAGGGGAGATAAATTTATTTCTTGGGCTAAAGATCAATCAAAAAGATAAAGGGATTTTCATTTCATAGTCTAAGTATGTCAAAGAAATGTTGAAGAAGTTTTGAAAAGATGACTCTAAACTGGTGTGTACTCCTATGGTGACTGGTTGTAAATTGAGCAAAGATGATGATTCACCTAAGGTTGATCAGGCAAAGTATAGATCTATGATTGTTGGACTCTTGTATTTGACTGAGCTACTAGATCGGATATCATGCATGCAGTTTGTCTTGTGGCTAGATTTCAAGAAGATCCTAAAGAAACACATGTTGCAGTAGTAAAAGGCATATTCAGATATTTAAGAGGCATGCCGGATTATGGGTTGTGGTATCCTAAGGATACTGATTTCACATTGAATGCTTACACAGATGTAGATTGGGTTGGTTGTGTTGATGATAGGAAAAGTAGAAGTGGTCGTGCATTATTTCTTGGATGTAGATTGGTTTCATGGCTAAGTAAGAAACAAGATTCAATTTCTTTATCCACTACAGAGGATGAGTATATTGCAGCAACATCATGCTATACATAGCTATTATGGATGAGGAAAACATTAAAGGATATCAAAGTTATATATGATGAACCTATATATCTATCTTTTGTGATAATACAAGTGCAATTAACATTTCAAAGAATCCAGTGATGCATTCAAGGAAAAAGCATATTTCTATCAAGTATCACTTTTTGAGAGAGAAGGTCATGGAGAATGAAGTGAATATTGAGTATGTTCCTACAAAGGATTAGATTGCTGATATATTCACTAAGGCTCTTCCTAAGGATACTTTTGAGTATCTTTAGGAGAATTTGGGGGTTATTTCCCCTCCTTTCTCAAACTAGATGCATATGGAGATGCATTAGTCCAGTGGATCTATGGATCTATCTCTTTCTTGGACTAATGTTGGTTGCTACCTCTTAGGGGGAGTAGGTAGTGTCATGTGTTGTTATTGTGTTGCTGATTTAGTTGGGTTTACTCCTAAGGGGGAGTATTCAAAGCAGGTATTCTTGGTTCGGTTTCAAAGAGGGAGAACAATGCAAAATATTTTATCCTCTTCCATTGATGTCAAAGGGGAGAGAGAATCATGTGAAAAAGAACTTATTTACTAAAGGGGAGAGAGAATCATGTAAGGTATCAGGAAAGAGTGTTCAAAGTTGTTGTGTGGTCTTTGGTGGATTTTCACATCTTGTGTTTCCATCAATGAAAAAGGGGGAGATTGTTATAAGAATTATGGTGTTGTCATTGATGTCAATAGGAAGTCTATTGATTGGTTTTGTCATTGATGTCAACTATGGGATGAAGATGTTGAGGATATTGAGAAAATTATGGAAAAGAGGAAAACAGGTTGTGCATGTGTAGTTAAGATCTTGAGGAAGTGTTGTGAGTACATGGATCTATTCTTTTGTTGCAAAGTATGAAGGTGAGTTGGAATGAAGTAATGAGCTGGGATGTTGTCTTTGGTACTTGGTTTCTAAGTTCTTTTAATAAAATTTAATAATCAGAGTAAATTGTGTTATGCAATGTTCATAGTGTGCTCTGTATTGTGCTTCACATTCTTTCTATGTTGATGCTATGCTTGTGTGGATCTTATAGGTTATTCAAGGTTTTCAGAGATTTCTATATTCAAATTTTGGGTTTCTGGATCATTGTACAGTGCAAGATATTTTCACTAGTGTGTGAACCCGTTGTTCAGTGATGTTTTATGTGGTATGGGAGAAATGTATTTGCTCTGCATTTCTTCTCCATTTGGCTTTAGGTTGTGCAGATTTGGGAAGTTTCTTATAATTCTTTTATCTTTCTTTATTCAAGTATTTACTTGATTTGATGTTCTTCAGTGTAAGTTTCATTTATTTGTATGCAAATAAGGGTTATCAGCTGTTCTGAGTTAAAGTATTTGTTGATGCGAGCTTGGATAAAGTGTTTAATGAATCTTAAGTAGTTCATGGATTATTATGGATTGAATTCAAGTGAATTATGTTGTCTAGAACTTTTAGATTGATTTAAGGAAGCATGTACTTAATGATTATGGTATTTTGCACGGGTTGAAGTGTGTTGGGATCTATTTGGGTCCTAATTAAGGATTAATGTAGGTCACCTTCCATTCCTTTCCACCGTGAGAATGTTTAGGTGCTGACCTATTTTGAAGTTGTATATATAATAGCTAATGGCTGACATTGAAGAAAGTTTTTGAGGTAGATCTTGATATAAATATGTATGGTGTTGATGAAAGAGGTGAGAAAAAAAGATTAAGAAGTAAGATAGATGCGAGATTGATGTGAGTGATGTGGATTTGAGCAGAGTAGTGTGAATTTCATGTTAGGGGTCTTGAAGGAAGTGAGCTAAAGGCATCTGAAATATTTCATGTGAGACTACGAAAGTGTGTGAGCAATTGTGGTGGAATCCTTGTTGCATTGAGAAGTGTTTTCTCTATGTAACATTCTTCTTCTATCTTCTTGCATTCTTTATGTGGCAGTGAGCCTCGATTGTGAGACTTTTTGGACATTGTGTCCTATTCTGGCAGTGAGCCCCTTTGTACCAATTTTTTTATTACTTATATTATAAGCTAATCCTCACTCTGGTTTTTCCCTCATTGGGTTTTCCACATAAATCTAGTGTTCTCATGTGTATGGTGTTGTGATTTTAGTTTTTGTTATCTACATTTCATGATTAATCAATCTAACAGAATAAGGGTTTAAAGAATGCTTGTGGATCTTATTACTGCTAAGGTTTTTGAAGGTTTAATTTGCTACAATTGATTCACCCCCCTCTTAGTTGTCTTGTTCATTTCAACACAAGTCATATTTTCATGTTGATTGTATTGAGAATAATATACTCTACAATATGAGAATATTATATATGGATATGTTTCACATGGGAAAAGAAGAAATTAGTATCAATGCGTCCTTGTGAAGATAGTGACATTGTAGATGTCTATGGTCTTCTATATTTAGTTGATTACGAAAGTGTATATGATTTAGTTGTTATGGGTAACTTTTAAATATATTTAAATTATTTTAGTAAAATATTTATTTTCTAACTAAGTTGAGTGATAAATATTTAAATAAATTTTCAACTCTAATGCACACATATACTTTTGTTACAAGAGATATTTTCTCTGTGGTTGTAGATCCTAACAATATAAAAGGTGTAGGTTACTATATACTAAAATGCACATAATCAAAATAAAAAATTAACAAAATAAATGATAGATGGTGATGGACAAGAGTATCCTTTTGGATCAGTCATTGTTGAAGGTTCCTATTATCAAAAAATAAAGATAGATAAAAAAAAATATTATATTTATTGTTTACATGCCAAGACAAAAGGTTCTACATTATAGGCAATTAGTTATAGAAACAAGATTAAATTTAGAAAATTTTTAAAAAGATGATGTGACCAACAAAAGTGGAGGTTTCCTATTGAAGATCGTGAAAACATTTAAGAGATAATACAATATGGAGAGGATCTAGATTATATGCACCAAGAGCTTTAAGTTAAATTGATATATGAATTACATGTAACTTCTCAATATATATTTTCTAGCCATATACATTGTTGAATGGACCTACTTATATTTTATAAGAATACATTTCATTCCATTTAAATTTTTTTATATATATTTTATGTTTAAATGTTTACTTTACATATGTACATGTTTTCGAATTCACATTTAATATGTATATATTATGTTTAAATGTTTACTTTACATATGTACATGTTTTTGAATTCACATTTAATTTGAAATATACATATCTATTTATGATTCACATACATGCCTCAAAGTCAAGAGAAATGTTTGAGACTAAAATTTGTATACATAGCATTCAAAATTTTCTCATTTAGTTTTTTGCTCATATAAGTCTAAATATGAACTTACATCTAGAGACAAATGTAGTGGAGGTTTAATCTTACATGAAATCTTGTATTTTTCACTTTGTAATGCATATTATATGTGTAAATTACTCATTTTGTATACTTTTGTATGCTAATTATTTTGACAAAGTTTTGATATTTGTTAATATTTTTATTTGGATTTATCATTCATCACAATATGAAAAGTACATCCTATTGGAACATAAAATATAATGAATCCAATATTCAAACTACCATGAAATGAATCAAGCACAATGCAAAAGAAAAATAACTATCATAGAATGTGTAGAATATAATGACCACTCCTTGTTTATATAGAGCAAGGGGTAGGAAAGTAAACATAAAGACTGAATAGCCCTCCAAGCGATGTGACACATGTAAAACACTTGGGACACATGTGAAGGCATGCATCAAGTTTCTATGAGGCGAGATAACTAAACCACTAAGTGAACTTAAGCTAGTGTGAATAGGAATACTAGGTGTAGGAACTTCATAAAAGATAACTAGATGCATAAATACACTTTTCATACTAACATCCCTCTTAAGCGATACTTAGGGAGTAAGTCACTGAAATATGAGTTTCAATAACAAGGCCTAATGAGGTACTCATGTACAAAATAAAAGTCTCTCACAAACAGAGTAAAGGAGAAAAACTAGTGGGAAAAAATCCTCTCCAAAAAAGAGAACCATATACAAAGGAAGGAGGACTCAAGAAACCACAAGGAAAACTTACTTCACCCCAAGCAACTATCACAATGCAACATAATGAGGCAATGCTAAAGGTTTAGTGAATATGTTTGCAACTTGATCCTTTGTACATAAATACTCTTAAGGATAGAACACCATCTTGGATAAGTTGTCGAATGAAATGCATATGAATCTCTATGTGCTTTTTCTATTGATGCTCAATTGGGTTGTGTGAAATGTGAATGAAACTTTGGTTATCACACCAAAGTATAGTAGGTTGATCAAGTGAAAGACCAAAATCTCTCACAAGTTGTCAAAGACATAGTACCTCCTAGCTAGAAAGAACTGCTCCTCAATACTTAGCCTTAGTAGATGGTAATATAATAGTGGTTTGGTTCTTGCAAGGCCATGCAATTGGACCCAAACCAAGAGAAAAAACAAAACTAAAACTGGACTTTCGAGAGTCAACATCTCCTACCCAATTTGAGTTGGTGTAGCCTACTATCTGTGAAGCCCTTGGTGTGTACTGAATTCCAAATTGAGTGGTGCCACTAATGTACCTTAAAATATGCTTGGATTCCTTCTAATTTGACTCTCATGAGGGTCATGTGAAAAATGGGAGACTCCCAACAACAAAGGTAATATTTGGTCATGTGTGTGTCATATATAAAAGGCTACCAACTAACTATCTATATAAAGTAGCATCAACACTAGGTGTGGTGTTTTTTAAGTGGCATTTAAAGTGACACTAAGGGCTCAGGCTTACAATTACATATAAAATTGATGAAGCAAGTCAAAGGAATACTTCTACTAGTATATGGAAATCCCCTCACTAGATTGAAGAACCTGGAGACCAAGAAAAAATGCAGAAGCCCAAAATATGTCATGCCAAAATGTGCCATCACACTATGATAAATATCCTGAAGCATGGATGCAGAACTACTCCTAAGGATCAAGTCATCAACTTATAAGATTACTATCAAAAGTTCATCTCCATGTCTCTGAATGTAAATTGTGTGATCCAAGTGGCAACAAGTGAAACAAGATGCAAGAAAGAAACTAACAATCTTCTCATACCAATCCCTAGGAGCTTTCTTGAGACCATAGAAAGAATGAAATAATCTAAAAAAAATTGAAGAGTCTCAAATAAAAATTTGAGGTTGCTCCATATAGGTATCCTCATGAAGATCACCATGTAGAAAGGAACTCTTCACATTCATATGATAAACTAGTCATCTCTATGATGCAACAATAGAAAATAAGGAAAATTGAATCCATCTTGGCTACAAGGACAAATATCTTAGAGTAGTCAATACCCTCAACTTGTGAAAAACCCTTAGCCATAAGATGTGCCTTGTATCTTTCAATGTAACCATCAACTACATATTTGGTGCGGTACGCCCACTTGCATCAAACCAACTTTCTTCCCTTAGGAAGAGTAACTAAATCCCATTTATTATTCTTCATCAATGAAGAATACTCCTCTACCATAACACTATCCCAATCTAGAATATAGAAAGCCTCTAAAAACTCTACAGATTTGGATATATATCACAAATCAACATATTAGTATCGAAAGTCTATGAATGAGTGCATCTAGATGATGTAGGATCGCCTACCAAAGAAATAGCCTCCTCAACAACACCTCTAACCCACTTAGGAAAAACATGAGTGGTAGGAGGTAGTGGTGGATTATGACCATCATTTAAAGTATCCTCGAGCACCAAAGTATCATCATGAGATGAAGAAGGCGGAGTAGGTAGTAATGAAGAAGAAGATGAGGGAGGATTTGTCTTTGTGAAAGACTCATCAAATTAGACATCTCTATGAAAGTGGACATCCCTACTGGTAGGATCAAATAACCTATAAGATTTCACATCCTCACAATAACCAAAAAATATGTATTGTGGCTCTTCCTATCCATTGCCTTATTTTGACCATCTAGTATAAATGTCTAAGCTTCACTAAAAATCTCTAAAGAAGGAAACGTTAGGTTTAGTTTTGGACCAAGCCTCATCTAGAGTGAGATTTTGGACTACCTTGTAGGGAGTGTTGTTCTGAATATAGTTGGCACAATTTATAGCTTCAGCCCAAAATGATGGGGCTATAGACCTAGACTAAAGCATACAATTTTCCATCTCCTTTAATGATTTTTTTCTTTATTTCAAAAACAGTATTGGGTTGAAGAGTGTAGGGAGCTAAATATTGATGTTGAATGATATTCCATTAAGGCTTGGTTTATATATTCCATCCTATTATCTGTGTGGATTTTTCAAATAGAATAACCTGATTACTTCTCCATGAACACCAAGTTGAAGATCTTGAAAGTGTGAAAGGCATCACTTTTTTACTTAAGAAAGTATACCTAAGTGCAACGAGAGTAATCATTATTGAAAGTGAGTACATACTTGGCTCTTGAAAATGAAGAAGTTGGAAATGACATAAGGTCACTATGAGCCAACTCAAGTAAGGTAGTAGAAGGATGGGCCTTACCTTTTAGAAAGGGTTCCTGATGATTTTTTCCAAGTAGACAACTTGGAAAACACCCTTTGTGTAAGACACCTTAGGGAGTCCAAGTACCATATTCTCAATAATCAAATGTTGAAGATGCCTATAATTGAGGTGTCAAAATGTCTCACGCTAAAGTATGCTCAAAGAGTCAACATGGGAAATCAGTGATGCTCCACAAGATAACTCAAAACTATGAAACATGTATAACCGAGACCTATGATTTTCTCTTCTTGAAACAACAATTCTGTGTAGATGGCGTAGTTGTCAAATAACTACATCATGTGGTGAAAACTCAACTACCTTTCCATCACTAGTATGAAAAATTTGGTGAACTAAAAGGAGATTACTTAAAATCTCAAGAACATAGAGAAAATCCTCAATGCTACCCTCTATCAACTGCATTGTACCTAACCCCATAATTAGAATCTGTGAAGAGTTTCCCACTGAAATTTGAGAAGTAGTGCTATCAAAAATAGATGCTAGGAGATCTTGTAAGTGAGTCATGTGGTGTGAGGCTCCTTAGTCTACTGTATAACTATCCTTGGATGAATCCAAACCTTTAACTTTGTAAGGGCATGCCCCATAGTAGGTTTGGGAAGATCAATGTGGTGTCTCTGCATGTCCTCTTCCATAGCTACAATCCTCTTATGAAAAACTTTGCTATCATGATTCTATGATCTATAAAAAGTACAATGGAGTTTCTTTTTTAGATTTGTAAGTCTTCTTTCCTAAATGTGTAGATGATGTGGCTTGTGTGTTGATTGTATTCTTTTGCTTAGATGATGGCTCAATTCTTGAAGTTGATTCTACCTTAGGCTTATTAGAAGGCTTATTTCCTTTTCCCTTAGATGTTTGGACAACTAGTTCTTGACTTTTTGAAGAGGTAATAGCATCGATATAGATTAGTTTAGATTGTTCTCTTATAATTCTATCAAAAAACTATTCAAAAGATAATATTACGTGTTGTTCCAAGAGCATCCATGGTAGAGTAAAAGGAAGAAGCGAATATCTAATAAGGACTTCTTAACTTTGACAAAATCAAGAAGACACACTCTTTATCTATTTAAAAATAAATTTATTTGTTTTACTACAAACTTGAAATCTAAAAATGAAAGACTTAAATTGAACCAATAAATCTTTAATAGAAGATAAGGCATCTAGAGACAATGTTGTTAATTCAACATTTAATTATGCAATCTTGAATTCATAAACTTTATCGAAGATATCATCAAATTTATCCCACATTTTCTTACGAGTTGTACAACTAGAAAAGTGAAGTTACAAATTATCAAAAACAAGAAGACCTATTATTCCTATTATTTCATCTAACTTGTTTTAATAAGTGAACAGCTCAAAATCCCTAATAATTTGAATTTGTTGTATAGTAACCATTTTATATAATCCCTTAGATTGAACTAATTGTTGTACTTTAACTTTCCATGTGTGGAAATTATGTGGAGTTAACAAGTTGATTTTAGGATCCATGACGAGCATACAACAAGGCACTTGAATTATGCCTTAGAAACCCCCCAAAATTATATTATATTTGAATATAGACCCCCCAAAAAGATGCAAAACAAGAATTACAAGTTTGTGTCAAGTTTGGTCCAAGTAAAATCATTTGTTTATAACTCACAGAGATTTTTAAAAATAGTGAAAAAGGCTTTCTTAAACTGAATTGTGATTATAAATCTAGAATCCTTTTGAAATTGTGATGAATTTCAAAAAAAAGTTTGTGATTTTTTTATAAACGGGGTGAAAGTTATGTCTCATTGAAAATTGGACAAATTACACTAATTTTCAGAGGTTTAAAAACATATTGAAAAATTAAAATTTCAAAAATGTTTCAACAACAAAATGTTGTTGATGGAACCAACTTCCCAACGACTATTTACACTTGAAAAAACACCGGCCCATTTGTAAATTATACAAAAATATAAAAAACCCACTTACAAACACTTAATAGTTGAAGCAAACAATTAATGCCTGTAGTGATATTTGATTATATTAGCAGAGAGACCACTTAGAAACTTCTTCTTCAGTGCCAAGGTCTCTAGAAATAATGCAATTGCCACTTAGAGTGTCGTGACCTGCAATAAAGGCAAGATAAGCTATTGGAGTCGTTTATAATGGCGTTGAAGATTAATTGCAGGGAAGAGCCGCAACAAATGTGAATTGTGTAGATTACACCATGCTGGAGATAGAGATTCCTTAAAAGTTCAATGCTTAAATGGTGTATCTATTGGATTAATCGTCAGTGTCTCCTCGTAATATGGACTAACTTTCTCGTGGATCTGTTTATCTTGACGTTTGTATTGGACGTAAACAGGTTGATCTTTAGACGCAACGGCAAACCCATTCTAACAATTGATATCAGAGTAGAAGATCGTGGGAAGTTGAATAAAAGTTTATTGTTTGTGTGTTATCTCTATGCAAATGTTTTTTTGGTCAATTAGCGGATCATTTGCTGGAGAAGTGGCATGGAAGATAGTTCTATAATGCGAAGAAGCTTTGCAATTGATAGTTAGCTCAAAAATCAACACGCTCTCAAAACATCAAGATCTTCACAGTAGAAAATGCTTGGGGTAAATCTGATATGACGATATGAATTCAGATTAGCATTGTGTCATTTTATTCTTTAAGTTCAAGAGACTTGCGTGATATTTTTTTTTTTAGCAGCAATATTTTGTTGTAATATTGAAACAAAAATATACTGAGAATTCATATGGCTTTGTCAAGCGGCTTCTGGAGAATAGGTAGTTTGCAGAAACCACAAATAACTATTTTTCCTTTGCAAGAGAAACCTCGCACGTATATGGAGTAAAATGCCTGGCTACTGAGATGTTACAAATTCCCCTTTGAATGGGCTAAGTTTACTCAACTCAGCCAAACAAAAGGGGGCGAATGACAAATGGGTCGACCTGTGCGAATGGAGCAGATGGAGTGACGCCCAAACGGTATAAAACTACAACAATTGATACTAGTGACCAAAATAGGTCAGACAGGTCACAAAAATTTGGAGATCACAACTAGTAGTTGAGCATGTTTCAATAGTTGCGATAGTAGTTGTTTATATAATGTTCAATAGTTGTGATAATAGTTTCTTATATAATGTTCAATAGTTGTGAGTTGACTACCCATAATTAAACAAAATGTATTCCTTTGATCTAAAAAGCAACCAATCATGTGATACCACATCAGCGCTCAACTACCCATGATGTGAATGTACAAGTATTGCTTTCACTTTTTTTTTTGGGCCTTTTTGGACAGCTTGACAAAAAGCATGCTGATGTGGCATCATATTTGATGATGTGGCCTTGAAATGAAAGTTATTAAGTAGGGGACTTGCCAAGTAAGCTGTTGTAAGAAATTGGGAGTGATTTGAAATTTCCACATAGGATAATTAGAAGCGCGAAGTTAGGGCACACAACTATTGGGTCCTCTCCCTAGGCCAAAAAGACTACAACAATTACAAATATAGACTAAAATATGTCTCCAAACTTCTATTTTCAACCCTGCAAATATTCAATTGGCAATTGGGAAAATACTGATTTCCTCAAGTGAGAGACGATAGAATGTAACCGAAAACTCCACCAAGCATGCTAATAGGTCAAAATCATCTCTCTAAATCCAAATTGATGACCAAATAGAAAATGGGAAAATGGCAGATTGGTCCTCTAATAATTTTTTTCCAATTTTGAGTTTTTCGTACAAAAGGTAAAAATTTGAATTTTTTTTTTTTTTACCAAAATGAACACAAAAAAAGGTATTTATTCATTTCTCGGTGTAGATGTCTAAATTTGGACACTTAATTTATCCAAATTCATCCCCTTTCATCTTATTTTTATTAATTAAGTAATACTACTATTATTTAATTAATAGCTTTAATTCTGCCAAACTCCTAAGGTATTTAATCAATAATACCTTATCTCTTTAATCCTCCTTCCATCAATTGAATTAAATAAATATTCCATTTATTTAATTCCCTTCATGTCACATCCTCCATCATGTTTATCTTATCTTAATCCTTCTTCTAATCCCATCATTAGGATGTGCACATGCCTAATATTTGATTAGGATGTGTCACATCCTCCAACTTTTGCAAGTTGGCCTCTAACCTCTCTTAGCCACCTAACCATCCTCTAATCCCTCACTAATTAGTCTAATCAACCTCTCAAGGAATTTTTAATTCCTTTTATCCTTCCAAGGAATATTAAATTCCTTTTTCTCTTCCCCATGTGATCTTTGACTTGTCACATCAAGTCACATGTGAGATCTAACCCTCTTCTAATCCTCATTAATTAATCTAATCAAGTACTTGCACAATCCTAATCACCCCCTTTAGTCAACTCTCCCCATCCCCCAAGGAATTTTTAATTCCTTTTTATTTATCCTAGGCTCCTCTCTTCCCCATGTGAATTTTTAATTCACCTTTTAATCCCCAATGCACCCTTTGGAATTTAAAATTCTTTCCCATCTCCCCATAAGGATATTTGAGGAATTTTTAATTCCCCACTTGTCCTCTCACCCACATGGGGACAAGTACCTCCTTTATGAGGAGATCTTGTCCAATCCCAAGGTACTTTGTACCCCTCTCCATGTCATGTCCTTTTCCTTCCACCTCATGTCCACTTCCACTTCACCTTTTAGGGCTATCTCACATGCCACATGTCAAGATGTGAGGGCTTGTGAGTTCTCAACTCACCTTAGCCCTACATCTTGATATTTGGTGGATCAATCTCAACCGTCCATTTCCCCTAGGATTTCCCAAAAATCTTATAAATACCCCCTCTTTTCTCTCATTTTAGGGAGATCATTTGTGCTAGCCAAACTCTTGCAGTTTTGTTTCTCAACCTCTACTTAGCCATTTTCACATTTTCATCCACTTGCATCCATCTTCACATCCTCATCTAGCTTGCATATTGCCATCCAAGGAGCATACACATCAAAGATCGAAGGGCCAACCAAAGGATCGACTCAACGCAAGGTATAAAGTTCCATTTCCTCGCGGGTTTCTTATCTTGTTTTGTTTCCAACTTAGGCTAATCCTCAAGTGTAGGTTGTTTTAGCTGTTTATTTTGAAGCCTTTTAACTTGTTGCTTGTTTCTAACACCTATTTCCCGGTGGGACCCACAAACAGGTCTTTTTCTTTCACGTTTGCTATTT